>CAKAKR010066019.1:15712-27460 GCA_916700685.1 Adelosebastes latens
GTTTGTAAAATATAAGAAAAAAGTGAGACAAGTTTTACTTGACTAATTGTTTAAGCTCAAATTGTATATGCTGTTATTTTTTTTGTTTTTTACAGTGCATCACATTTTAAAAGTTCTTCATAAGTTTTGTATGTTAAATCCTAATTTGTAAAGTAACTGGTAATGATAGCTGGCAGATAAATGTAGTCAAGTAAAAAGAAGGGCTGTCAATGAATTAAAATATTTAATCACAATTAATCCCAAATTAATCACACATTTTTTTTATCTGGGAGGGATGGGAGATTTGTCAAGTATTTAATACTCTTATCAACATGGGAGTGGGCAAATATGCTGCTTTATGCAAAATATATGTATATATTTATTATTGGAAATCAATTAACAACACAAAACAATGACAGATATTGTCCAGAAACCCTCACAGGTACTGCATTTAACATAAAAAATATGCTCAAATCATAACATGGCAAACTGCAGCCCAACAGGCAACAACAGCTGTCAGTGTGTCAGTGTGCTGACTTGACTATGACTTGCCCCCAAACTGCATGTGATTATCATAAAGTGGGCATGTCTGTAAAGGGGAGACTCGTGGGTACCCATAGAACCCATTTACATTCACATATCTTGAGGTCAGAGGTCAAGGGACCCCTTTGAAAATGGCCGTGACAGTTTTTCCTCACCAAAATTTAGCGTAAGTTTGGAGCGTTATTTAGCCTCCTTTGTGACAAGCTAGTATGACATGGTTGGTACCGATGGATTCATTAGGTTTTATAGTTTCATATGATGCCAGCATCTTCACTCTAGCCTTAAAACAATATTTCTCAGTGCGTTTCCAGTGTTGGAGTAAAATGGGACTACTAAAGTAAAGTACTGATCCGGTACTTGAGTAAATGTACTCTTGTTACATTCCACCACTGGAAAAGCACAGGTGGAGCTATTCATTAGGAATAACCCTAATGAAGGATGTCTCCGCTCCTGCAGTTATTGCACCGCAGCAATTAATTAAATGATCAGCTGCACCTGTCACTCCACGTGTTTTACATCACGCTGAAAACGGTGCACGTGTATTCCGTTTTTTTTTTCCGTTTAAACGTGTTTTCCAGAAACACTCGAGTGACGCTGCACATTTACAGCTGAAAGCGAGGCTGTCGGAAGGCCAACCTTTGGCCTTTAGGAAGGTAAATACCTAATTGTAAGAGGGATATCTGTGACTTTGTTTTTTCTTCTTCTGTGGTATTTATAGATTCGTTTGTCAGGCTCGCTGTCAGCTGCTGCCATGGACACAAGTCAGATGCGAACTGTCCACAGTGTTTGATGCGACTGAAATGGTCACACTGGGGAACCTCCTTCAAGGCCAACAGTGGATGAAGGATGGCGCCGAGCTTGTGGGAATACGAGAAAACCCTCCACTGTGCTCTTCTCAACATCCCTTTAGCATTATTTAAGCGACAGCCCTCAAACTGTGAAATCGTTTGCTCATTACGTATAATACTGTGTTAAGAAAAGAGAATGAACCTGACAGGAAGTCACATCTGGCTCAAACCTGTGAACCAACTGTCAGCGTTCAAAGTGCTACTTGGCTGTTCCTACTGTAGTTTTAATGAGGAATAAATAGAAAGTAATTTTAAAAATCACACGTTTACACACACACACACACCAATGGCAGCTAACTACCATGCAAGGTGCTATAGCCTAGCATTGGCATGTCTGGCATCTCTGACATTTACCTCTTCATTTCCATCGCTTCCATAGTTTTTGTATCAGGTGTTAAAAAGGAGCTGCACCGCACAGCCTGGGTAGCACGCACATGAAAAGATTCAGCTCCTGCTGAGTTCCAGCTGTGAATTTATACCTCAATTAGACCTGCACACCTGATTCTCATTTATTAATCAGCCAGAGGAGCCTCCAGAGGCTGATCAGTCAACACAAACACACAAACAGCAAGGCGTTTAAATTAAATACAACAGAAATGACAGTAAAATTAGGTCAATAATTAAAACAAAAATGTATTAAAAAATGTAAAATACAGTAAAATGTACTGTATACTTCACATTACAGGAAAGTCTGCTGTGTCATTAACGCAACTGGCAATTTTTAGGTTGTAGCGGGCTCAATTTTAAAGCTAGAGTGAAGAAACTGGTATCATATTAAACTTGAAAACCTGAGGAATCCATCAGTACCAACCATGTCATAGTAGCTTGTCGAGAAAGAGGTTCAATAACGCTCCAGACTTGCGCTAAATTTTGGCGAGGAAAAACTGTCATGGCATATTTTCCAAGAGGTCCCTTGACCTTTGACCTCAAGATATGTTAACGAAAATGTGTTCTATGGGTACCCACCAGTCTCCCCTTTACAGACATGCCCACTTTATGATAATCACATGCAGTTTGGGGCAAGTCATAATCAAGTCAGCACACTGACACACTGACAGCTGTTGTTGCCTGTTGGGCTGCAGTTTGCCATGTTATGATTTGAGCATATTCTTTATGCTAAATGCAGTACCTGTGAGGGTTTCTGGACAATATCTGTCATTGTTTTGTGTTGTTAATTGATTTCCGATAATAAATATATACATACATTTGCATAAAGCAGCATATTTGCCCACTCCCATGTTGATAAGAGTATTAAATACTTGACAAATCTCCCTTTAAGGTACATTTTGAACAGATAAAAAATGTGTGATTAATTACGATTAAATATTTTAATCGATTGACAGCTCTAATAAATAAATAGATTTTCAATATACTATACTTCACATTTTGTAGTTACACGAAATAGTCAAACTGCCTGCTTTGGACTATTTTATTAAAATGCCCACTTAGTCCGTATTCAGAGGATTTTCACAAATCATATTTCATGTCATGCGGCATTTAATCATGCCAAAAAGATTTTGACCTGAGCCCTGAGTCAGCCCTGCTACACAGCGTATTCTCAGTGAACCCTTGAAACTGAATTTGCCTTTTAATTAACCAATAACAATGCAAGGCCCTCATTCACAATGTTTCCGTGTTGTTTTGTTGACTCACTGATCAGAGCCGAATGAACCGCTCACTCCATCAAAGCACTGCGCTTCTTTTTCCTTCGAAAAACATTTTCTAGACCTACAAGAATTTTTTAATAGAAGAGAAAAAACACCCGACAGATTGTGTGAGAGGCCGACTAAAACATCTCACTTCAAAAGGACACGACCAAACCAAAAACACGAGCTACACAAACTAAAAGGATGAAAAAAAAAACCACACAAATGAACCGGGGCCGCTCGGGGAAATCAAAGCGGCCCTCGTTTCTTCTCTTTAGCTTCTCAGATTCCTGCGACGGAGCTACCTGTACATCACGGAGATCGCAGCGGGGCCAGAGAATGAGTGAGACGCCAATTTGTCTTGACATGTTAAGTTGTGACTCGATCGGATTACGAGACGCAGCGCCGTTAATGGACGAGCTGAGCGTTCGTCTTTCCACACTGAAGGCTGCACCGGATTTAGTTACCGGCAGAAGCCTGTGACCTTGCCGGTGTCCATCACGCAGTCACATATTGACAACAGACAGATTTCAATCAGCTGAGAATTTACTGAGGAATCACATCATCGCTTCAAATCCATTTCTCTTCTTTCACAAGGGTCTTAAAAGAATAGGAAATGTCCTACACTGCAAAAATGCCCTCTCAAATTTAAGTGAAAACATTTTAGATATGAGCATTTTTTTTTGCATGGAACAATCAAATCTGTTTGTCAGTGCAGTAAGTGATTGACTTGATACAATTTCTTAACATAAGCAAGGATGTCCAGCTACCACAAGTCTTAAAATAACTAAAATTTGCCATGAAGTTTGGTAGACTTTGATGAAGATGAATTCTACTGACGTTGGTGATCCCCTGACTTTCTCTCTAGTGTCGCCACTGGCTCCAAGTTTTCATTTAGCCAGTGAAATATCTCAACATCTACTAGATGGATTGGAACTAAATTGTTGAGGTATTCATGGTCCTCAGAGGATGAATCTCATTGACTTTAACGCGGCAATAAACATGGTTTTGATTTAAATGCAAGCCCATTTACCATTTACATGCCTTGAATTATCATTACAAAGTAAATGTTGATTGCACAATGTTATAGCGGTAGAATTGTGACACCATCTGCATTTAGATTGTTTCCCTATAAGCCTCACTTTCACTATGCGATCCTGCCTGCCACCAGGTACGATCTCCTGGGAAAACTAAGGCTCGATTTATGGCACAAAGAAAGTGCGTCAACAGAGACAGGAAGATGATAGCGCTTTTGTTTTCCACGGTAGCTATCGGTACCTATCCTCAGTTACCAAGGAGTATCAATGTAAGATCTTTGCGGTTACTACCCCCAGTAGCAGAAACGGTGAAACAACTGAAGTAACTGTAAAAAACAAAATGCAGTGTGTTCTGTGTTGTTCGTAGCTGCTAGATTCTGAGGAAAATGGAAAACGATGGTGCCAACAACACCACTTGGAAACGCTAGAGGGATAAAGGTTAAAAAGTTGTCTGTTTCCACTACCCTGACTTTACATTGTGCAGGTCAAAATGCCGGTGTCATTCACAGAGCGTCAAATACTGACGTTTTGTTTTATTTGACGCTCAGAGCAACTGCTCCGGCCGTCCATGATGACGTATAACGAGAGACAAGGCCGAGAGGAGTGGAGGTCGGGGTGGATGGACGGGTCAAACAAACACAGGACTTTCAAAGAGGAGACTGCTGTTTGTCAATGTTGACTTATTTTAAGTTGCGTTAGTAGGGTACGTTACACAACGTTTTTAATTTACATCATGTAGGCTACGCAATTTACTGAAGTAATTTTAATTCAAATCACAATCTTTTACTAAATCTAACCAAGTAGTTTTGTTGCCTAAACCTAAGTGACGCCAAGGCGTACCTGGTGCGATAAAAATGACGCCAAGCGGTCCTGACCAAGCGTCCGTATGTGACGATCTTTGGGAACATGAACGGGTTGGTCAAACTCACACTAAGCATTTTCTCTGCAAAACCTTTCCTCGGATAAATACAGACAGAATAAGAAATTCAATTGAACGTGGTTTTTGTACTTCTATTCCTAGCTGCTGGTCAGGCTGACAGTCACCACCTGGCTAATATATGCATTTAGTGTGTTATTGCCAGCTGTCCCTTTATATCAGCCGCTCAGCCACCTTGTGATAGTGCTGCCCTCAGTGCCCTGCTCCAGTTGTGAGGAAATCTGTCGCCTGAAGCTAGTCAAGGGCATTTATGCTGCCTGTGCCAACCGGCTCCAGGTTCCCCTTTATATAAGGCATAAAGGGTTTCACACATGACAAATACTAACTTTACCAGCAACATAAATGTATTTTTTTAAATGACAAAGAAGAAGCAGATATGAAACTCAATTTCCAGCGCTCAAATAGCACAAAAAATAACACGAGTGGGATGAAATATTTTCAATGATGAGGTAAAGTTTTATTACGAACGCTCGGACCAAAACTAATTACAACGATTACATGAATATGTCACCTTGTTTATCTGATTGCTTTGCGGGCCCTTCAGTGAAATCAATTTTCATGGTTTAAATTGAATCCCTTAATTAAGAGAGGTTCTTTCCGTGTTTCAGCGCGTGTTGCATTGCATTGATTGATGTCTGGTTTAGCGATCACCGCGGGGAAACGGCAGTGAGGCGGCTAATACTGCATGAAAAATGTAGACCGGAGCAGACAAAGCGAAACGCAAAATGAAGTTCCGCCAGGGGTTGTAGTTATCAGATGATGTCTCCGCGAATGAGCGCGTGTGCACACGTGGGTGTAAGCACCTGTGTGTGTGTGTGATTGTGTTTCTGCAAACCCACGCTGCGTGACATGTTCGGTTATAATGATCTTGGCGTGGCATGTGGGACTTTTTTTACTGTACAATATTATTCCATCAACACCAGAAACGCTGCAGAACAAAGCTGCAAGAACACTGTGTCAGAATAAAGCTATATTGTAAATGACAAAGAAGTGCTGCCAACATGTCTCAACTAATTGTGAAAGCTCTTTCTGGTTTTTAATAAGATTTATCTGTCGGTGTTACGGGAGCCGAATAGTCCTCGACACCTGCATTTGATTCATGAGATTACAGCCTCTCAGTTAGAGGGGATGGGATGCTTCTCTCTGTCAGACAAATATACGGGGTTGTGGAGTTACCAAAACTGACTCGAAGTGAGTTTAAAACGGTAGAAAATAGATTTGAAGTGTAAGAATATGCTTTAGGTTGTGTTTACAGGTGCATAACTTGAGTGAAAAATGACCCGTTACATGGCCTGTGTAGACAGCTGGATTGACTAAAATAGAAACATACCTGCTCTGTCAGACGTGCGCGAGACGGACGACTGTAAAACGCCTCCTGTGTAGACAGGCCATTTGTGACATCACAGGTGTGCTCAGTTAACACTTTATATCCTATGACATCACAAGTTTGAATTTTAGCACTGTAGTTTTTGGATTTGGGAGAGAGTTGTTCATGTTTACTAATATTTTTGGTCCGTCTCAGACTATAGGAATAACGTGTATGAATTTTGAAAATGTGCGTACTTCCCCTTTAACTTCTTTTCCAGTAAATATCAATTTGTCAAAATTAGGGCCGTCAAAGTTGACGTGATAATAACGCATAAACGCAAATTCATTTTACCGCCACGCATCAACGCAACTTGCGATTTTTAGGTTGTAGCGGGCTCAGTTTTAAAGAGTGAGTTAAGATTCTGGTTCCAAACTTAAGCTAAATTTGGGCGAGGGAAAACTGTCATGGTCATTTTCAAAATGGGTCCCTTGACGTCTGACCTCCAGATATGTGAATGTAAATGGGTTCTATGGGTACCCACGAGTCTCCCCTTTACAGACATGCCCACTTTATGATAATCACATGCAGTTTGGGGCAAGTCATAGTCAAGTCAGCACACTGACACACTGACAGCTGTTGTTGCCTGTTAGGCTGCAGTTTGCCATGTTATGATTTGAGCATATTGTTTTATGCTAAATGCAGTACCTGTGAGGGTTTCTGGACAATATTTCTCATTGTTTTGTGTTAATTGATTTCCAATAATAAATATATTCATACATTTGCATAAAGCGAAGTACAGCCTCACAGAGCTGCTGGCATGGCCGTCTTTGTCTTGTTATATATACACATCTTTCCTAGTGCTGTTTTAAGTCAAATAAAAGCATTATGTAAGGATTGAAACGTATCTGTAAAGATTATTGGAGTATGTAAGTAAGATAACACACAATTAACTGTCTATTTTTTAAAAGTAATCCTGCCGTGTAGCCTTCAGTCGCATGAAAAAACATGAAAAGGAATATATTAAATCTGATTTGTTTGTGGGATAAAGTAATCCATCAGATCAGACTTACAGAAGTGTGGATGCATGTTAAGTTTGTCCAGACACAAATCTTGCCCGAACAACAGCAGCATAACATTAGCATGAATCAGCTCTGAAAGATGATTTATTGCACAGCTGCACAACAACAGTTGTGTGTTGGAAACAAAGCAGTCGCGGCCTAAATTATTCATGATATAATAAGAGGACGGTTGCCGTGCGGAGTGTTTGTCGATGACGATCGGACTTGGGGAAGACGGAGCTGAGGAGAGGGAACTCTGGTGTGCAAAGTGAACATCTTTCAGGGAGATGGAGAAAGGTGGTTAAAGAGTGAGGAAAGTACGTTTACCGTGTTTTGCACACACAGAGCTCGAGCCTTTCAGTAAAGGAGAAAGGTTTTCTGAGACCTCCGCTTTTCGCTCGCTTCGGGGAACCTGTTTGTAGTGTAATGTTATTCTGGCCCGTGGACACATCGAGTTCTGCCACAACAACAGGAGACTCATTCGAGGGGAGGAGAGAGAGACGGCTTTCAAACAGCATATATTAAATGTCTTTCTTTTGCTGCTCTCACCTTGTGTGTTGCCTGTCCTTTGAGTTTGTCTCAAGTCTGCGGGCTACAGCACTAACAAGCCTCCCTGCTACGGTCTTTGGTCACACTGTATTTACCTCACTGTCACTGCAGCCTGGCAGTCAGCAAAGACTGTAAATACATCGGTTACAATAGCACTACATTCTAACTTGCTGCCTAAACTTTAAGCTACTGAGTCAGACTTTTTTTTTCAGAGATGTACAGCACATAGTTTGGATTAGAAAAACTGCAGCCACAAACCGGGCTGTCAAGATGGATGTATCAAGAGAAAAATGGATCAAACATCGCAGTGACTCACAGGAATCCCATGTCAACAATTCTGTCTGAACTAGCAGCTTATTGCGCCACTTCAAATAATTTAACAGTGATGTTGTTCCTGTCTGGGCTAGTCAGTAACAAAAATATAGCAGTTGTCTCGAGGGGTTACTGTAGTTCTTCTTTCTTGGGCTGAGTGGTCAAATTCAGATTTCTTGTGTCTGAGTATTTGACTGATTTACACATGCTGCAGCGTCCCCTTAAAGTCACAAAAGCGTGAGATTCTCCTGGGCCTGCCAGTGGGCGACTCCAGCTCTGAAAAGTGAGGCCAATGCGGAAGTGCCTTAAATTTGCATTCTTTCTAACAGCCAGCAGGGGGCGACTCCTCTGGTTGCAAAAAGAAGTCTGATTGTATAGAAGTCTATGAGAAAATGAGCCTACTTCTCACTTGATTTATTCCCTCAGTAAACATTGTAAACATGAGTTTATGGTCTCAATCGCTAGTTTCAAGTCTTCTTCAATACAGCATGATGTTCATTTAGTAAATTATGGTCCCATTTAGAGTCAAATAGACCATAAAGCAGGGGATGCTTTAGGGTGTGGCTACCTTGTGATTGACTGGTCGCTACCGCGTCGTTGTCCGTGTTTTCGTCTTACAATTTGAACCCTTTCACAGTGTGTTTTTTAAGTTCATGAATGTCAATTAGAACCTTTTTAGGTCGCCAAAAAAATGACAGTCCACAAACCAATGGGTGACGTCACGGTGACTACGTCCACTTCTTGTATACGGCCCACGGGGAATGCTACCGGCAAGGCAAGACAGCAGAGGGCATCAGTGTGCTACGTTTTTGATGCCTTGCTAGCATGGCTACTTGTACTGTAAGAAGATAATCAATGAAGTAGCGCTTAACAAAACTGTCCTTGATAAATGAATCAAAACTCACTACAGCAAGGAGAAAAAAGCGGCCAAGCTCATTAACAACCTGCTGCATTTCTTTAGTCTTTCACCCCTATTTAGTTTTGACACAGTGTTACAGCCCAACCCTGTGTGGTCTAAGACATGACATTATAAGAGCAGTAAACATGCTAGGAGATTAGCTCGCTAGCGGTAGTACTAGCTTGGCTGCCCCCTGTCGTCTTGTAGGTCGTGGCGCTCCATTTAGAGTCTCTAGTGAAACAGCAGTTAGAGCGTCTTTCGCTAACATACACCTGCTCACGTGCACGAACATGCACTAAAAGGCACACACGGCCGGCCCGGCTATGTCAACAAAGCATGGAGAAGCTGAAATTACAACACACAGAGAGGTAGAGAGACTTAAGTCTCTGCTCAGGTAGACATTACTCCTCTATATCTTCACATAGCTAATAGTTGTTTGCTGCTATATTAATACTCTGAATATCGTATAGAGCACCTTTAATATGGATATACAGTAGATGTAGACACACCTCCCTCACCTGCATTGTTAGTTTAAGAGGAGGAGGATGACTGCAACCACGTTTTGGAAAAGTTTAGTTTAATAGAAAACAGCTTTATGCCAACTAAAACTTAAAACACATAAGCCTACCTCTGACCTTGAACCTCCTGTTGTGGTGAAGGCATGATCCCAAATCATAATCAGTAGTGCACATGTGTGTATATACAATCCTGAGTGCAGGATGTGTCATCAAAAATGATTCATGTTTAATAAGGCTTACAACGAAAGCGTAACATAACAATTAGTGCAGGGACAAAAGATAAGAGCTTCTTGTTTCACTGGGTGTTTAAGGGTTAACAGTTTTTGAAAATGACAGAATATAATTTTGAGTTGCATCATTCCCTGAAATGAGTTTCAGATGAACAATGAGGGAGCCTCCTTTAGGCGTATGCTTTTTAAAAATGTATACAGAAAACAGTAATGCATGCAGTGCCATAGCTATTTTACCCCTTAAAATTAGCAGTGGCACTTCCAAACAACCCTTTTTATGGGCTGTATTATTTGCATTTCAATAAGCTAATGCATTTATATATGGTCTTTTTAATTGATAATGTTATTTCTTGACTTTTGATGATATAAAGCTAACTGTTTTTTTTGCTGTTGCCTTACTAACTCTTGATTAGGGACGGAGATCCCTTTAAACTTGAATAAGACCCACCTTCAATGTATATGATTCAACCGACACAGCTTTAGTGTCAAACTATATTCTGTGAGCACTGTCTTGCGTCTAACACGTGTCCTGCTGGTGCGACACACAGCAGGTAAATACAAAGTACTGAGTTTTCCACAAACTCCACAGTTGGCCTCTCTGAGCTGAGAAGAGTTTGAGCCGGTCTGCAGGGAGGCTATGTTACCATCAGTGCGAGCTAATGGGTGAGGAGCAGCACGTCAGATCCATAGAAAGGCAAAGAGGTTCAAGGAAAGAGTTGGTCCTCTTCCCAGGGAGTAAACTTAGAGGAGGGGAAGTCATCGATGCTACCTGACCTGGTGAAGCTCGCTCTGCCGTTAGGAACCACGTCGCTACAGGAGCTGGAAGATTCAGTGCAGCTGCAGAGAAAGTGCTTTATCCGCGAGGTAATTTGGGGAACACACTGAAAGTGATTCATTTTTATGCTCTATTGTTATTTATATAATGAGCAGAGAGGTGTTCATTACAGTGAAATGGCCTCTACTTCTTGCCAATTAAGGGGTGATGATTAGCAAAGAGATATGCTGAAATTGCAAATCCAATTCTCTTTGAGACAGGAAGTGTATTGATAGTGCTGCCCATAGTGCCAACATTTGTCTTTGATGTAATTTTTCCCAAAGGCGAAGCTTTCCCTAAAGCTTTAGCTTTGCTGTTCTTTCTCCCCTCTGGACTGCTAGCTCAGTATTAGTGAGGTTCAGTGCTACGTCAGGAAGCAAAGTGTCCTTCATGTAAGAAACCGGAGCTCACATCTTGTGGCCGTTAAGTCAACGAAAGTCAGCGTCCTGTTGCTCGTTCGCCCGCGTGCACGCGCTACCTGAATGTGAGCGAGCATTCGTCAAAACAGTGAGGCGATACACGTCAGCTAAAAGCACAATATCACTCTATATTTCAGCTGCTTGGCAGTAATGTTAGCTGACCAAACGAAGGTCTCTCCATGAATCAATGCTGATCCTAGTGTTGGCTTTTCCTGCCTCGGCCTCCCGTCCGCGGCCGGAGGGAATAGGGGAGACACCAGAGTTTTGGTCGGAGACAATAACGTTTCTCTCTGCGGAGCCCCGTCACTTCACAAGACACGGGAAACTTCTGTTGGTCTGGAGGAGCTGCAGCAGTTATTTCTGCACAAACGTCCACTGTACATTCACTAGATATTCTCAGAGCTAAACTAACTCTTCTGCAGTGTGTAGTGTGCACGCATGCACGTGTAGAGGTGGAGCGAGAGAGCGAGAACAAGTGCGGTGTGTGAGTGAAGGCAAGCAGGCAGAGGAGCAGAGTACAGCAGAGACTCCGGCCCTGGAGACCAAAGCTATGGTCTCCCCCGCGTCCTCCGACCGCCGCCAACACTGTTTAACAGACGGGCTTCACTAGATACAACTTTGCAGTTTTGGTGCTTCCGTGTAGTTTGTGTT
>CAKAKR010066020.1:9673-38589 GCA_916700685.1 Adelosebastes latens
GTCTATCTGTGCAATCTATTTAGCTTTGTAGCTGCAGTTATAGTGGAAATATGTTGATATGGAGAAAAAACGACCTCTCCAGTTTACACACAGTTCAGACTAAAGTTGCTCTGATGCATTGGGTTTTGAGGCTCAGGGATGTAGTCAGACTGGTGCACTTATTGTGTTATGCTACAATTGATTGATTATACATGATTTACACCTTGCTAACAGTTAGATTACATCGATAATGCACCACCTGTAGTACATAGCTGTTTTGCTTGTGCAAAACATCCCACCTCTACAGATTATTCCATATATGTTACATGTTTTACTTTTGTTTGTAATCTCTCTGTTATATTTGATCATCCCTGTGACATCTGTCTATCTGTGCAATCTTATTTATCTATGCCCACTGTATCATGTAATCTGATTGGAAATATGTTGATAAGGAGAAATGCAGGGTTAGCACTAAAGTTCTCCAGTTGCTCTGATGATTTGGGGTTTTGAGGCTCAGGGATGTAGTCAGACTGGTGCTCTTATTGTGTTATGCTACAATTGCTGTTTATACATGGTTTACACCTAGCTAACAGGTAGATTACATCCATAATGCACCACCTGTAGTACATAGCTGTTTTGCACCTCTACCTATTATTCCATATATTACATGTTTTACTTTTGTCAATACACAGGTAATCTCTCTGCTATATTTGATCCCTGTGTGTGACATCTGTCTATCTGTGCAATCTATCTATATTTTGTTACACAGTTCGGGACTAAAGCTGGCCAGTTGCTCTGATGATTTGGGGTTTTGAGGCTTAAAGATACAGTCAGACTGGTGCACTTATTGTGTTATGCTACAATTGATGTTTATGCATGGTGTACACCTAGCTAACAGTTAGATTACATCGATAATGCACCACCTGTAGTACTGGTTTGCATAACATCCCACCTCTACAGATTATTCCGTATATCACGTTTTACTTTTGTAATCTTTTGTAATCTCTCTGTTATTTTTGACCCCTGTGACATCTGTCTGTCTGTGCAATCTATTTAACTTTATAGCTGCAGTTATAGTGGAAATATGTTGATTAAGGAGAAAAAACGACCTCTCCAGTTTACACACAGTTCGGACTAAAGTTGGCCAGTTGCTCTGATGAATTGGGGTTTTGAGGCTCAGGGTTATAATCAGACTGCTGCACTTATTTTTGTTATGCTACAATTGATGTTTATACATGGTTTACACCTTGCTAACAGTTAGATTACATCGATAATGCACCACCTGTAGTACATAGCTGTTTTGCTTGTGCTATTACATCCCACCTCTACAGATTATTCCATATATTACCTGTTTTACTTTTGTCAATACACAGGTAATCTCTCTGTTATATTTGATCATCCCTGTGACATTTGTCTATCTAGGCCCACTGTATCATGTAATCTGACGTTATCTCATGTAGAGCTGACTGATTAATCGATTAGTCATTAGACACCATCATTACACTGGCGAGCTGACCGCACTGTTGGGGGGATACTGAACCATGGAGCTGGTAGCCGAAGATACAGCTTTGTAGCTACAGTTATAGTGGGAATATTTAGATATCCAGTTTACACACAGTTCAGACTAAAGTTGCTCTGATGAATTGGGGTTTTTGAGGCTCAGGGATATAGTCAGAGTGGTGCACTTATTTTGTTATGCTACAATTGATGTTTATACGTCGTTTAGACCTTGCTAATGGTTAGATTACATCCATAATGCACCACCTGTAGTACATTTTGCATTACATCCCACCTCTACAGATTATTCCATATATTAATATGTTTTACTTTTGTTTGTAATCTCTCTGTTATATTTGATCCCTGTGTGTGACATCTGTCTGTCTACCTGGCAATCTATTTATCTAGGCCCACTGTATCATGCATGTAGCTGCAGTTATAGTGGAAATATGTTGATATGGAGAAAAAACAACCTCCAGTTTACACACAGTTCGGACTAAAGTTGCTCTGATGATTTGGGGTTTTGAGGCTCAGGGATATAGTCAGACTGGTGCACTTATTGTGTTATGGACCCTCTTTTCTTTGGCTTTTGAATGTACTTGAATTGTGATTACTAATTGGCCTTTTATAATGCTCATTATAACAGTCTTTTACTCATGGATTTTATCTTGGTCTCTGTCTGTGGATGTGTGAGATTTAGTTGTCTGCACTGTTGACCTGTTTTTATTCTGCCTATGTCTGTAAAGCACTTTGGTCATCTCATGTTGTTTTAAATGTGCTATAGAAATAAATTTGACTTGACTTGACTTGACAATTGATGTTTATACATGGTTACACCTTGCTAACAGTTAGATTACATCGATAATGCACCACCTGTAGTACATAGCTGTTTTGCTTGTGTTATTACATCCCACCTCTACAGATTATTCCATATATTACATGTTTTACTTTTGTTTGTAATCTCTCTGTTATATTTGATCCCTGTGACATCTGTCCGTCTATCTGTGCAATCTATTTATCTAGGCCCACTGTATCATGTAATCTGACGTTATCTCATGTAGAGCTGACTGATTAATCGATTAGTCATTAGACAGAAAATCAACCAGCAACAATTTTTTATAAACAATAACAATCATTTGAGTTATTGTTTAAGCAAAATGCCACAACAATTGCAGGCTCCAGCTTCTCAAAATGTGAAGACTTGGTGGTTTGCTCAGGTTTCTAGTTTTTGTTTTGAAATAAGTAAACTGATAAGCTTCAGGATTTGGACTATTTGTCAGTTATAAAACAAGCAATTTGAATATATTGATTTTCTAGGAATGCACTGATCCAACCTTATCTCTCCTGATACCGGTATCGGAACCTCAACTAGTAACTGCTGATAGCAATAGCTAATCCAAATACCTTTTACTTTCCTTTTCCCAAATTTAAAATCTGTATACTTTGCTGCATGAAATTCATTAGAATTGTTTTTAAGTACACATAACTGAGTTGTGGGCCTGCCAATAATGACATTGACAAAGAAACTGTATCTGCACTGATACTGATATGTGGAGTATTCGATCAGAGCATTTCTACATTACCTGATGGTTTTCAGACCAAATGATTAATTTAACTGAGAAAATAATCGGCAGAATAATCGATAATGTAAATAATCATTAGCTGCAGCCCTAATCCCATGACGTTATACTCAATAGTCATTATGCAGCATTTATTGACTTAATGGTCTGTTCAACCATAGTTTTGCCAACTCATTAGTCAGCTCATGATGATGAAATTAATTTCCAAGTAATCTTTTGTTTATTAATTTCTATAATTTCTATATTGATGGAGGCATCTCTTTTATTCCTCCAGAAGTTTAACTTTCACTTTCACTCTTTAATTTCTAGATGCCCTCAGCGATGAATGCAAATAGGACAGTGCAGTCTGCCAGCCCAGATGTGGGATCCGCTCCAGGGTCAATGGGCAATTTTGCACTCGGTGGACAGTCTGAAGTTATGAAGCAAGTGCTGTGTGTCCTCGACAAGAAGGTCCGCAACATGGAGAAGAAAAAAGTGAGTACTGTCGAGATCCGTTTGTTCCAGATCCTTCCTGATAACAACATAACTATAATGTCTCTGTTGTGTACAGTATGAGGCACGACCACTTAGAAGCAATCCATAGCTGAAGTACCCTAAAAAACTAAACCACTGACGAGAAGAATGTATCTGTTTTTAATATGTGTGAACAATTTGAACTGCATTTTGGATGTTCTGTTACAGAGTAAACTGGATGACTATCAAGTCAAGAAGGATAAAGGGGAGAGTCTCAATCAGGACCAACTGGTGGGTGCACTGAAGCCTTCATCATTTTATACATGAGCACAAATAATCCTGTAATTCTTATGAAGATTTTACACCCCAGCAATGTGTAAAATGTCTCTTTGTCCTTTGCTTTCTTTAGGAGGCCCTCACCAAATTCCAGGAAATCACGAATAACTTAGAATTTGGCCGAGAGTTGCAGAAGACGTTCATCACACTGGGACAAGATGTAAGAATGACTGTTTTTTGTGAAAATGTTCCCTCAGAGTGGTGTCCACCGTGACTTGTAGTAACTTGACTTTATGTGGCTCATGCATATCATTATTAGATCCAGAAGGTGGTGAAGAAGTCTGCACGGCGGGAGCAGCTGCAGCGGGAGGAGGCTGAGCAGAGGAGGCTGAAGACGGCTCTGGAGCTGCAGTTCCTCCTGGACCGGCTGGGAGAGGACACCGTGCGGCAGGACCTGAAGCAGGGAGTCGGCGGCTCGCCGCTGCTGACAGATGCAGACCTCGCAGCTTTTGATGAGTTCTACAAGCTAGTGGGGCCAGACCGTGACCAAAACATCAGGTAGGTCTGAGGCATTGATATCTGGGAGAAGTTGAGATGCAAAAGACTTTTTTTTTTTTCGTTTTTAACAAGGGGATCCGTGCAACTTATCTCTACACTTGCAGGTTGGTTGACAAGTATGAAGAAGCATCTGTGCACCTCTGGGACCTGATGGAAGGGAAGGACAAGGCTGTGGTTGGAACAACATGTAAGTGAAATGTAACTTGGATCCTACGAAGCAGCAGAGCTCAATATTTTAGTTAATGATTGCTTTGGATAGTTATTTTCAAGGCACACTGCATTTTACAGCTGAATTGATTAATCATTCGACAGAAAATTAATTGGCAACTGTTTTGATAATCAGTAACCTAACAACAACATAAAGAGTTAATGCAGCTTTGTTTGAATGCCACAAATTTCTGTAACCCATTAACACAGCTTGCGATTTTTAGATTGTACAGGGCTCAGTTTTAAAGCTAAAGTGACGATACTGGCATCATATGAAACTAGAAAACCTAAGGAATCAGTTAGTACCAACCATTTTGGCGAGGAAAAACTGGCATGGCCATTTTCAAAGGGGTCCCTTGACCTAAAAAATGGGTTCTATGGGTACCCACGAGTCTCCCCTTTACAGACATGCCCACTTTATGATAATCACATGCAGTTTGGGGCAAGTCATAGTCAAGTCAGCACACTGACACACTGACAGCTGTTGTTGCCTGTTGGGCTTCAGTTTGCCATGTTATGATTTGAGCATATTTTTTATGTTATAAATGCAGTACCTGTGAGGGTTTCTGGACAATATTTGTCATTGTTTTGTGTTGTTAATTGATTTCCAATAATAAATACATACATTTGCATAAAGCAAGCATATTTGCCCTCTCCCATGATGATAAGAGTATGAAATACTTGAAGAGATCTAAAACATGTGATTCATCGCGATTAAATATTTTAATCGATTGAGAGCCTTAAAAAATATGCTTGATACTCAACTATATCACCTGATTTGCTTCTACTGCTCAATTTTGCTGATCTAAAACCTGTGAGGGTTTCTGGACAATAAATAATAAATAAATATATACATACATTTGCATAAAGCCAGCATATTTGCCCACTCCCATGGTGATAAGAGTATTAAATACTTGACAAATCTCCCATAAAATGGACAGATAAAAAAAATCTGTGATTAATCGCGATTAATTATTGACAATCATGCGATTAATCACAATTAAATATTTAATGGATTGACAGCCCCTACAAAACAACAGAACCAAAATCATCATCACACTGGAGCTGAATGTAACGTTTAGCTCATGAAAAAAAACCGATTCAAGTTTGGTTCTCGTGCAAAAAACCTCTGTTACTACACAGCAGCATTTATTCTGCTTTTGTTACTATATTAAGCACTGAAGGCAGGAGGGCGCATGCGTCAGAATGCGGTAACAGGGGACAGGCGCAGGTTGTTCTGCGCATGCGCTCAGCGTGCCTATCAGCTGAGAACAGACGCGTTCTAGAACTGGAACGCTCCTCAGAGAAGCTGACAACAAGCACTCAGTCATTTCAATGGGCATTTCCACCGTGCTCGGCTGCTCCTCCTGTGTCTACTGATGAACTCGTCCTGATGTGGAACTTTTTATCAGTTTAAAAACCTAATAAACCCATGGGAGTACAATTTACCTATTTTGGTGGATCGACTAGACACCAAAAACTAAATTTCCTCCTTGGATTATCTTGGGAACTTGGACCGTCCATAATGGCTATATAATGTTTCCCACTGTAATTTCACATTTTTTTTTTAACACGGAATTGACGGGACTGATAAAACAATATCATGGAATATGTTCTCAATAAAGACACATCTAATGGGCAATATACCGGCGTCAAAAATGTGGATTTAACTTGATGTGAGAGAGTTTATAAAGAAGCCAGGACATAACAAAGACTTGATTGTATAATAACCAGAGAAACAAATCTCTCTCTTCAAAAGGTGTTATAAAAAGCGAATTGTTGTGCGTAAAATGTCCATTAATGCGAGTTATCGTCTTGTGCGCAAAGTATTTTAGAGGAAGCTTAATGTCAGTCCTTTTCTTTGTCTAACGCCATTTTGTGTGTGTCTTTACAGCACTATCGTTGTCGTCAGCCATTTTGCCTTTTTCTTTTCCAAGCAGACAAACAGAGACACGTCAAAAAAGAGGAATGATATTTTTTTAGGCCCATATGTTGTGTGGAAAAATGAGCTAACCGAGAAAATAATAATAATAAAAAAATAAACCTACCTATTGCCTACGCTGTTTGGATGGAGTTAATGTCTATTATTAACGTTTGCAGCTATCAGTTTACTGCATAACAGGTGAAAATTGCGAGCTGTGGCAATTTTTATAAGCTTGTTTTTGTGCTCTGTGCTATTTGTTTTATTGTATAAAGCCTAAAAAAAACACTGTGAGCTGTGTGTGATAGTCTCCCCCTTTGAAATTGAAATTCATAATGTATGTAATATAGCCTACATTATGTATATTTTGCATTCATTTTTGTTGGAATAATTTTGTTGTGGTCATGGTATTTAAAGGTAAAGATAAAAACGGTTCCTCCATTGCTGAAAAGGAAATAAAATAAATCCTTAAATAACACTAATTAGTGGGATAATGAAGATCAGCTGATTATAGGCTCGATTATAGCAACATAACATACACATTAATAAACCTGGCTTATTTTGACCCTCTTCTATATATCAGTAGACCTTGTAAAGGGTTAAACGCCCCCAGGCTCTGCAGGGCCCCACCAAGAAAATCTGGAACAATGAGGAGTAATATAACTGGCAGGCCAACATCTCTCCAGGATTACAGCATTAATTCATCCAAGATGTCACACAGACTCCGAGAATAACACCCAGAGCTGTACGCGTTAGTCACCTTAGTCACTGTTAAAGAATTGACAATCAAGAAAATAAGAATTATAAAAGACCAACAGACAAAGCAGTGTTGGGGAGTAACAGATGAGCAATATAAACATTTCTGATGTGCATTAATGTGAACCCAACCATTTATTCAGTCTGTCTACTATTATATTTTATATCTTGATTTTTACTTAATAATTAGGCTGTATCTTTATAGTTTACTTACTATTATACCTTGTATTTTAGTGATGCCTCTTGTTGTTTCCCTTTTGCTGCTGTAATTCTGAAAATCTCCCCGCTGTGGTACTAATATATTATTATATTATATATTATTTTATCTTATCTTAACAATTTACACATAGATTTACGTAATTAAATTACAAAATAAATGTAATTGTTATCAGTTACAGTTACTGAGAAAAAATATGTAATTAAATTACAGTTAATAATCTAAATATTAAAAAAATATGGTTTTACTGTTTACTTAATAATTAGGTTATATCTTTGTTTACTTACGTTAGACCTTGTTTTGTTTTTTAGCAATGCCTCTTGTTGTTTCCCCTTTGCTGCAGTAATTTTGCAAATCTCCCCGCTGTGGGACTAATAAATTATTATATTATTTTATATTATCTTAACTAGTTACTTGTAGATTTACGTAATAAAATTACAAAATAAATGAAATCAGTTACAGCTACTTAGAAAAATATGTAATTAAATTACAATTAATAATCTAAATATTGAAGGCAAAAAAATAATCTAAAAAAATAAATAATAATAATTAAAATGTTGGCGATTACAAAGGGGTTACGTCTGAATATATTCTTTTCGGTAAAAGCTTATATATTAACATAACATTTATAATGTTGCTCTGAATCTCAATTCAAGTTCAAATATTCAAATATTTAAGAACTTTTAATAAAAGTTGGACAGTGTGAGGTTAACACTGCCTGGTTTATATTTATGTTTTTTAGGACTTTTCAGCTTTATTGCCCAGTTTAAAACCTTTGTTAGAAAAGTAATCAACTGTAATAAGTAACATTGCTTTGATGAAGTAATTAAATTGTTTATTACATTAACAGTGTAACTAACTAGTAATCTGTAACCTCTTACATTTCTAACCCTCCCAACACTGCAGACAAGAAGATCCATTCCTGAGGTTGAAAAGAAGCATAATAATAAGAAAGTTATGTGAAGCAGATTATACTGTGAGTCATATTACTATTCCACATACAGGCAAGCTATTTGGCTATTTGCACCCTGGTGAGAATAGTCCCACCGCAGCTATTTGCACCCGTAATATTAGTAGTAATATAAAGAGCGACAAAGTATATGCAAGGAGTGGGTTGTGGTAGATGAATGGGTCAAACTCAGGACTTTCGCAGTCCTGAAAGTTTTCAGTCGCAGTTTGGTCAGGTTTAAGCAACAAAACTACTTGGTTAGGTTTAGGAAAAATATACATACAGTACATACACATACAGTATCTAATGTGTGCCTGGGTTTGGTGCAAATAGTATTGTTGGCTACTGACACCTGGGTGCTAATAGCATCTGCCTTTTTTTATTTATTTATTTTTATTTTTAATTTCCAAATCATCATAATATGCTCCTTGGACTTTTTTTTAATGAAAAATACAAATACATATACAAAAGTGTTCATTGTTGATGTAGCCCTAATAGCTCCAACACTAATTAGTGCCATTAAATAGAAGTGTTTATCTCTGATGATCCTTCTCTTGTGCCTGTGGTCTTCGTCGACGCTCTCTCTTTACGTAGGCTGTATAATCCTCTTCATCCTGTATGAGCAAGTATGACAGATGAATCATCATTACTCACAAAAATATCATACATTATATTAATACCAACAATATTATATTGAACATTTGTGTGGGGTTTCAATTTGGCTCTAATCCAATGTATTGTGGAACTCTCACTAATTTTAACAACCTTTCTATTTGCTGAATATATTCAACCCACTTTTTAAAGCCAGTTTACCCTCTGATACCCACAATAGACACGTTTTTGTATTTTTTAGGGGGATACAGGGGGTCTTTAGGAGGAAATGTAGCTCATCACTGTGTGTCAAGTTGTTCTAGTCATACATCAGAAATAAACATGAATTAATTTGTTCATTAAATAATGAAAATAGTGTGAAAATGAATAAGGGCTTAGAACATTATGATATAGGTTTGTGATGGCCATCCCCATGCTCACTTTTGTCTCATAAGTTGCTGCAGCAATTTTTGGGTTGATACCATTTGTTACACATATTTGGTGCTAAATTTAACCTTTTTTACCACTGGAGAATTGATAAAAATGATCAGCAATCCCTCCAAAATGCCACATTAAGACACCAAGACCTTGAGGAACAACATAGAAAAAGCTATGCTGTGATTTTGTATTAAAAAACTTTCTGCAAGAATTGCATTTTTCAGCGATTGGATGGCGAGCACTTCTGTTCTGGAAACGGCTCATAAACCCCCTTATTGTCAATCTACCTAGGAAAGCCATCCATCCTCTGAATGCTCTAGGTCTCTAGTTTGTGGTTGTAAAGTTTCATGAGGCTGTGATTATCCTAGAGGTCACCACAGGTCATTTTATACAGTGAGGTCAAATAAAAAAAATGGTCTCACTACAATGAAATGGCTACTATGAGGACTAACGCACATGAATACAGTTCGACTCATTGGATCCACAAGAGTTCCAGCTTTACAGTGATACCCAATTGATGTAATTCTGAGACTGTTTAGGGACCCCTGTATGCAGAAATATTCAAACATCATTTTTAGAATAGGCAAAAATAACATTTATAGTGCATTCAAAAAACGGCATGGCTTTTGCCCCAAACTGCATGTGATTATCATAAAGTGGGCATGTCTGTAAAGGGGAGACTCGTGGGTACCCATAGAACCCATTTTCATCCACATATCTTGAGGTCAGAGGTCAAGGGACCCCTTTGAAAATGGCCATGCCAGTTTTTCCTCACCAAATGATATCTGCACCTTCACTGTAGCTCTAAAACTGAACCTGCTACAGCCTCTGAAAGACAGTCGGGATTGCCCGTGATCCCGCGGGTATCAAGGGGTTAACATAAATGCAAAAAAAAAAAATGCTACTTTTTTTTTTAACAACAATCTATCAACAGTGTATGCTTTTATTTGAAACTCTGAACTGTTTAATGAGGCTAACCAGGGAAAGTAGGCTCAGTACTCTGAGTCAGAGTCTACTTTGACCTGAATCTGTCTTGGGGATCTTGTACCTCCTCCACCTGGGACACAAGTTTGAGAAGTTCAGTCTCATCCTGGGACCCAGTCTAATGAACGCATTGATATTCTGCCCCAGTTTTCAGGGTCCCGATGGACAGAAAGTGCTTTCGGCCCCGTGTGCTGCTTCCAGGGAGACTCGCTGACCTGTGAGGAGGATGCCTCATCCAGCAGATCCTTGGTGGGGATTAGACAGCTGGCCTCACCCAGGAAACACATTAGGATGTGGAGCACGTCGGCCCAGCGTCCAACAGTCAGCATCAGGACCATCAAACCACCGAGACGCACCACCACTGTGTTCAAGACGGCCTGGCTGCCGGGCAGACGGTGCTGCTCCTCTGCAGAACCAAAACGCAGTATTAGAGGGGAATATATGGTGAAAATTAACACAATTCAGTACAGATCTGTAGAGGTGTTAAACATCAGGATGCTCAAATGAATGATGGATGCATTAGTGACCAGAGAGATGCGTCAAGGTTTTCTTCAGTCTTGAGAGGGTCACACTGTTAAAGGTTGTGTCTTAATGAGTGTTGCACCATAATCTTATGACATGTTTTACATGTTTCTCACCCTGCATGTACACGATCAACAGTGTGTAGCAGATAGTCAGCGGCGTCCAAAACCTGAGGGCCTCTGTTGCAGAGAGGAAGTGCTGATTGATGATGGATATGGAGGCAACCACAGCCACAAAGAAAGTAATGATCATAGTCCTGCGCAGCATGGGCAGCAGGCAGCGGCCTGATGTGAGGAGGCTGATGCAAATGCCGCAGTAGCGCTGTGAGCTGTGGAGTTTATACAGAGCTGTGACATGGTGCAGCAGCCGAGTGGCCTGCCGAGCCAGGAACCAGCTGAGTGCTGCTGCCAGCAGCAGGCATAGCCAGCGCTGGGACGCTCCCTCGTGGAGAAAGTGCAAACTGCAGCTGAGGGCACAGCCGAGAGAGAACTGGCTTTGAACTAACAGCTGCTGCAGAAATTTCCTGGACTCCTGGGAAATAAAGGAGCATATGAACAGAACTGATGGATGAATCTAAACAGATGATGGGTGATTGTTATAATAGATGATATGAGTCGTCATGATGTGATAAATTCCAGAAATTAATTCAGCAAAATTGAGCAGTAGAAGCAATTCGGGTGATATAGTTGAGTATCAAGCATATTTTTTATGGCTGTCAATCGATTAAAATATTGAATCGCGATCAATCACAAATGAATCACACATTTTTTTATCTCTTCAAAATGTGCCTTAAAGGGAGATTTGTCAAGTATTTAATACTCTTATCAACATGGGAGAGGGCAAATATGCTTGCTTTATGCAAATGTATGTATATATTTATTATTGGAAATCAATTAACACAAAACAATGACAAATATTGTCCAGAAACCCTCACAGGTACTGCATTTAGCATAAAAAATATGCTCAAATCATAACATGGCAAATTCAACAGCTGTCAGTGTGTCAGTGTGCTGACTTGACTATAACTTGTCCCAAAACTGCATGTGATTATCATAAAGTGGGCATATCTGTAAGGGGGAGACTCGTGGGTACCCATAGAACCCATTTTCATTCACATATCTTGAGGTCAGAGGTCAAGGGACTCCTTTGAAAATGGCCATGACAGTTTTTCCTCACCAAAATTTAGCATAAGTTTGGAGCGTTATTTAACCTTTAGAAGTGAACCCGCTACAACCTCCGGAAGATCCATTGCGTTAATGCGTTAAAGAAATGAGTGACGTTAAAACAAATTTGCGTTAACGTGTTATTGTCACATTAACTTTGACTGTCCTAGTATTTTTATCACATTTTCTTACTGGTCCTGCTGTAAGCAATCCAGAGACAGCTCGTAGACAAAACTCCAGCACCACCAGGGAGGCAACACGGGAGCCCACTACAGCCAGCATCCCAGTCACAAAGAAAAACTGGAGCGTCCCCACAAGTCCAGTGTTAGTTCCCCTCTGATGACTGGCCGTCCTCTGGCTTGATGTGTCTTTATCATTTTTATCACTCCAACTGAAACAAATCAAGTAAGAAAAGGATCTGTACCAGCACTTGAACAAACTGGGGAAGAATACATCTTCATGCACAGATCTATTAAAGGGCCATTTCCTCACCTCTCCTCTTCTAGAAATAGGTGCAGTCTTATCAGGGAGCACAGCACAGAGATCCCACATGCACCCACCAGTCCTGCAGATCACATAACACAGAATTTTCAACCAATGATACAGTCCAGGCACCTAAACAGTTTAGAAACACACTGCAATGTGGACGTGAGAGAGAAAATTAATGGATGAGGAGCTCACCTTGCAGTAAACTATCCAGTGGATTTGTGTCAAAAGTCAACCACCCTGGTAGGAAGTAGGAAGTCGGAATAAGCGACGTGATGAAGGAAAACATCGTACTACTTTTAAATGTCACAGATTTGATAAGAAATGCATGGAGGCGAATGGAATTCAAGCAATCACACACTCAGGAGCCATATGTTGTGGATATTCCAGCGTATCAACTCAGCTCTTCTGTTTATTTCTGTTGCCTCAGTGTTGAGCTTTGCTCGTGCGGAAGTCTGTTCTGTGTCCTGTACCAAAGGTCACCAGAAGTGTTGGTGGAGCAGAGGCACTCAGCAGCCTGACTCATAACAAGATTATGGAGGTTATTGCGTCATAGGAAATACTTTACACTGTGCTCTCAAGTTGTCTGCAAGCTAGATTTTTGTGAAAAATCACATTTAGCCCAGAGCAGTATTTCAAGTCAAGTTCATTCATACAGCCCGAAATTCCAGGAAGCTGCTGTATAATCTGCACATACTTAGATATTTGATTTGGATAAAGACAAATTCAACACATGCACACACAACACAGGAAAAAAGGAGAAAACTCTGACACATAAGGGATCCCTCTTCCTGGACAGATAGATATGTAATAGGTGCCATATGGTTAAACAGAAGTAGCAGTAGAGCTACATTATGAACAAATAGCAATACAATATCAAGGGGAGACACTACAGGTGAACAGGCTAAAACAATTTCAACTTATAGATATCACCACGAAACTTCCCCAGTTGATTACTTACATTAACAACAATTTTTTTTGTATTACAATTTTTTTGAAATTGTATGTTTAAATATACAAATGAGGCATTATCTTATTAAATATGTGCTAATTTGCATACATTTCCAGAGCAAAAATTTGAACATTATTGTTTCATTTTGTTGACACAACAAACATTTGGTTGATCGCCAAGAAAACCCACGTTAGTTGGAAATATTTTGCATTGCCTGATCCTGTGCAAAAATGTGTTTAAAATGTTACCTAATAAAGAGTAAAAAGAATATTAATGAAAATGTGCTCATATTATTTCAAGGTACAAGGAGAGGTGTAGCAGGGTCATACGATTAATGCCTGTCCATGAGAGGGCAGCAGTGTAACATTCATTATTCATTCATTCATTCTTTAGGGCCCACGATGCCTGTAAAGCCATAAACCCTGGAGCCACCTTTAACCTGGCATTGGTGTAACAGATAATATGATTAACTCTGTAACAGTAATATCATTTATCACATATATGATTTTCTCTTGAGTGTTCAAATCTAACAAAACCTGAAAAGAAATTAATTTACATCTACATCTCAGTTTGCAAATGTAATGTGATTGCATGTTAACTAAAGTAATGTACAGATCAGAGCATCTGTCTACGCATACAGAAACCATAATAAGGCATCCATGAGACATTTTAAAGCCTCTGAACACCCACACAGGTGTTTTCAGTTATTCTTGCTGATTAGACCTCTGCTCAGGTTGAAGGTGAGTTTTAGCTGTGAGTTTTGGTGCCTTAAAATGGGGTCGTGTTTACCGTGTTCACGAGAAGAGTCCATATGAACGCCCCCCTCTTGTGGTATTCACGACCTCGTAAGTTGAAAGTTTCTTAGGTCATGAATCTTCACCTACCAATAAGAATGATAAAGGTGTGATTTGTCCCGCCCTAACAGGTGCAACAAAACTAACAGGAGACTCAGGAAGATGTCAATCAAGTAGTCTATACACACCCACACCGTCCAGCTTAACTGAAAACACCTGTGTGGGTGTTCAGAGGCTTTAGGGTCACTACATAAAATGAAATGAGTGCATAGCTGAGATTTTCTTTACATCTACAAACACAAGAGGGTGCTGTTATTCCAGCAGAAACACAGCTTCAACATGTTTCTCTTCTGCAACAGAGCCAAAGAGAAAATCTATGAGACAACTAAGTGATATTATATTCAACCAAATTGCATTTTCATGAAAATCTACAACATTAAGTATTTTGTTTTGCAGTGATGAAACCGTAGACGAACAAACCACACAGAGCTTAAATTGCCCTTTATCACTGAGAAAGGGTCATATAAGAAAAGCTGGAGTACATATGTACCAATACATTTATGACAGGCTGACCTCAGTGAACACCTGAACTATGACCAAGCAGGAGGAACGGCTCTCTCAGTCTCAGTCTCAGTTTCAGTCAAGGAGCTAGAAAGCAGCAGAGCTCTCGCAGGTTGTTAACTGTTTCAGACTCATACAGGTGAGCACTAATTCAGATTATTTGAATTCTGCTTTGGGTGACAATCATCAAATCACTGCCTTTGAGTCATATTATCTTATCTCATGTGGTCTGATTTAGCTGATTAAATGCTTTGAATACTTATGATGCGATGCATGCAGATTATTATGGCCTTTTTTTGACAAATTGACAGCAGTAAATTACCTTTGATTCTCATCATTACTACACATAATGATACCAAATTCAACTCAACAGTTTTACTGTAGTCAAGATACCTTATAATGCTTCATGGGCAGTTTCTGTGTCCAGGCTGAACAGTGATTCCAGGCATTAGATAAACCTCTGAGGAGAGGAAGGACTTCCCACATGGACTCCAACAACGCCGGCAGCGTGCAATATGACCGCTGGAACGAGGACAACATCAAAATGAATGTAGAGGCATCACAGTCTGCTAAGATGAGGTGAGTCAAAGTGACGCCTGACAGAAAGCTGCAAAGATCAAATATAAAGTTTCATGGAGAACAAACCTAGAGAGATGTGGATGAGATAAAACCATATAGTGGAACATGTATAGGCTAAACTCATGTATGGGTTTGATGGGGTTAAAAATCAACATAATATAAAGTTAAACCTGACACCAGTTGAATGCTAGAGTACTTTGTAAAACATTTACAGTCACAATAAAGTGATAATGTGGTGAAACCAGGTCATAAAATAATGTTAGAATGAAAACAGTTGACCAGATGCTGTTTGAGCTGACTCTGCCTCCATCTCTGAAACATTCACAGGAACTTCGACAGAGTGTGTACCGGCAACTATGGAGTAGCAGTGAAGGTAGCAGGAGCTTTGGCTGCACTGGTGTCCATTTACATCATAGGATACGTGACTGGATACTACGTCCATAGGTGCTGATGGAGGAGGAGCCCTGTCACGAGAGAAAAGAGCTCAGACATTTTGGATACAGTTAGATTTTTTCATATTATATATAATATATAAATATATATATATATATATATATAAACATATTCAGACAAAGAATGCTTACAGTGAAATATTTTTATGCTGAAGGAAAAGTTCAATATTCACATAGATATTGCCAGTAAAATGTCCATTTCTGATGCTTGTTTCATTAATCTGGTGTCATAACTTTCTATATATGAAGTTGAAAGTTATATAAACATTTGTAAAATTATTTATTCTAATTATTCTAATTTTTATCTCTCTTAATAAAACTTCAGCGATGCAAAGACTCAATAACTGCTAAGAAACTCTCTGCAGTGAGGTCAGTGAATAAATATCTTCATGTGTAAGGTGCTGTTGAGTCATTCCACACAGTTCTTGCTTTAATACACACTAAGACAGACCTTTCTAGTGGTGGTGCTTTAAAAACGTTTATTACAATTTAATATTTTTTTCACATATTAAAATCATGTTGTCAGCAGTAAAAACTGTTTCTTTGTCACAACATCAAAACTTTGAGTTTGTCACATTAAGAATGGAGGTGAACATTACCACGGGTTGCATGAGAAAACACACCAAGATCCCCTTTACTCCACAGGAACCCATCCAAAACTCTCACACTGCATCCCTGACCGATAATACTGTAGACACCATGCACAGACCTGCTATGACTCAGTGTGACTGTCCCTCGAACAGAGCAAGGTGACCTGACCTCTGACCTTCCTTTGGAGGTGAAAAGACAACATCTAGGGAGCATTAGCAAAACTATTTCCCCACATAGAGAAACTGAATATTTTTACAGTGAAGCTACAACACAGTTTAGGGTTAAAGAAGCTGCTGGTGGTAAATATTTGAGTTGATATCCGGTATATTGTTTAACTGGTCTATTCCATTTCCACAATTTTATTGCCATGGTGCAACAGCTACATTTGGATCATAATGTTACACTTAAGATCTGCATGGAAAGCAATTAAAGACAATACATGAGAATAAAATAACCATATTCATGCGTATTTGTACGGCATGCCATCAAATATCAGACAGACAGCAAACAGTCTGGGCCAGATTTGATTCTTAATGAAATGTCAGTTCATCAACCCTTAAAGGGTAACTTTGGTATTTTTCAACCTGGACCATATTTTCCCATGTTTTTGTGTCTAATGACAAGTGACTAATGGGGGCAACAATTTTGAAATTGGTCCAGTATTGAGGGAGAGCGCTGTAGATGACAGCCGTGAAACAGGTTGCGAGGGCAAGTCAGCAGCGTTAATGTAACGTTACATTCACTAAAAGTGCTTGTTTTTGCCACTGACAGACTCAGATTGTTATTATAAGTGTCTGATAACATTATGGAGAGGACCATACAGAAAAATAAAACCCTTTTCCTACCTTTCTCTTGATCCGGTCTGTTTGTTATTGTGTCCAAGTCCCACTCAAGAAGAAGTCTCGTTGTGAAATCTGAATATCCGTATATAATCTGGCTCAAATAAATACGGGCGGCCATCGAATACAAAGACCTCATCCACATTGTGGAAATCATCTAAATATTCAGCCATGACACTGAAAATCTTTAAGATAACACTAAGCTAAGCTTTCTGTACTCCAACACAACAAACTCATGTTTCCACCATGGATGTATTCCACTATTCCACCGTTGTCTTCCGGCAACACGTCACCTCGTCAGATTTCAGAACGACACTTCTCCTTGAGCGAGACTCTTTCCATAATGTTGTCAGACACTTATAATAACAATCAGAGCCTGTCATGGTAAAAACAAGCACTTTTAGTGGACGTAAATGACAGGGCCAACTTGCCCCAATAGGATTACATTGCAGCCCGTGAGCAGCTGCTCTCCCTCAATACTGGACCAATTTCAGAAATTGTTGTCCCTATAAGTCAGTTGGACACAAAAACATAGAAAAGGTTGAAATATACCGAAGTTACCCTTTAACACTAGCTGCAGCATAATGTACACATCTCTTTCTCGATGATCACATGTGTTCAAATAAATTTCATGTTTCTTTTTTACTGTTCCAGGTAGCTCCGATAGGCTTTTATATACATGATTCACAACATCGTCACAGGCCTACGTTTTCTGGGCTCTCTCTTCCACGTAGAGCTGCATCTGTTAAAGACAGAGAACAAACAATAATCAGTTAAGAGCGAATTTGGGAATTTCAACATGACGATTCAACAAAACATCATTACAAAATCAGTGTCTATGTTTTTGTCTTTGAACAGATGAACTGATCAATGAGTGGGATGTTTCTGCTCACTTTTACTATGTCAGACGTCATGGTCTTCAGTGGGATGAGTCGAGGCTCCTGCATGTGGACCTCCTGCTCATCAGCAACTATCCACGGAAAATCCTGAAGAGGGAAATGCACAAATATGACACAACACATGCATATAATTATTCAGTGTTTACACATTATTAGAGCTGATTACTATACTCCCAAGAAGTAAACAGGCTAATCTGTTAGTATTAGCAGTTGCACATCATGAGTTAATCAGTAGGTTTGCAGTGTTTTAAAACCTCACCTTGATGACTTGAACCTTCTCCATGTTGCGTGTAGCAGCATCTCTGGTATGTACCAGTACTGTAAATGAACACCCTGTGACAAACAACATGTCACAAATAAGTCTATGATTTTTTATCTATTCCCACCTGAATATCATGTATGTGTCATATAATGTCATCATCATTACAAGCTGGATTCTCTGGTAATTCTCTAGTGCCCAGACTTGCTTACTCCCTTGCATGCTTGTCCAATAAGACTCTGATGCATCAGTAGGACTATTGCTTCTGAAGAGTTGTGTCTGTACCTTGAAGGACACCTCACAGGCTTATCGTTAACCCTCAGGTTACACCCAAATTCTGCCTCCTTTGCCAAGTTTGGCAGACAATAATTCCAACCACAGCCCTAACCCTAACCACAGCCATCTCGGCTTAAAGCATTTGGTTAACAAGGCTTGTTGGGGTCCTACACAGTCTGGTAGGCTTAGTAACTTAGTAAAAAGGATCAAGGATCAATTAAGTCTAAGATTATATCATATTGTGAACACCTGCATGTTCATAAATGAAGAAGTGAGAAGTTACAGGTGTACCATAATGTTATTAATAGCTGCAATGCATGAATCTAAATCATTTGAGAGTGGTATTGCAGATGCGTCTTACAAAGGCATCACTGAAAAGACTTTGGGAACCACTGGCCTAGAGACTAATTTCTTTAGCCGCTAATACTGGATAATGAGCTGAATCATGTCAGGGAATCAGATCAAATAATTTTTCCAAATCTTCATAAAGGTTTTAGGAATATATATATGTGACTGTGTCTGTTGTGTGCTTCTCTTTGCGTAACCATAAATGGCGTTACCTGGTGGGTTATTATTTAAAACAGCATCACACACGCTGATCTTCAGGATGAATGCCCTCAGCAGCTGCTCCACATGTGACAGTAATGTGTCTGAGCTGTAACAACAAAACCAAAGTCAGTTAGTCAAGTGACCATGATCACCCTGAAAATGTATCACAAAATCAGCACTTTGTTTATACTCATATATTTATTATATTCTATTTTTTTTTAAGAAGAAGAAGGGGAAAAACCTGATGGACAGTAGTGGAGGTTGGGAAATCTCAAAGACAAATCTCTCTACTGGATGATGCTCTTTGTCCATGATGACCACCACCACCTTCTCTGCATCATTCTGGGAGGGAAATGAAAGACTTCAGCTGTGCATACACGTAGATGAGAGATGGTACGTGTTTCCTAAATTAACCTCAGTCAGCATCATGTCATGTCTTACCTTCTCAATGAGCGGCTTTACACAATGAAGTGTGTCTTGGATATATTGATTCAGCTCTAGGTGACATGACATCTGGAAACAAACACACCAAAAAACAGAAGACCAATATTAGAGATACAAATAAGCCTTCCTAAAAACTGTGAGCATGTAGTAATTATACATATATTCATCTATTCATCTGTACCTGCACAGGAACATTGTATTTCTTTCTCTTCTGAAATATTCCTGAAGGATAAACTTCACGAACATACAGGATGAGATGAATAGCGACCTCCAGGAACTCACACAGGATGTCAGCAACCACTGTAAAAGAGGAATCAACTGAATCTCCATCCATTTCATTTGTCCTTGTAATAGGACAAAGTGCCACCAAACTCAATGCAAAAACCCGGCAATTTAGTGTTGCCATATTAGCTTACGAGGAACACAGACCAACAGCAAAAAAGGATAATTTATAGAAATAACATAGCGATATGTATATGCCGAATAGGCCAGCATATCCTCCTGAGACCCAGCCCATTGACATGTGTCCTCTGTAGTGGACATTTTGTCCACATGCATATCCTCTTACTCTTTTGACCTACTCTATCAACCCCTAGTGTATTATTGTGAAGAGGACATCCTAGGCTTTCCAGTGATATGGCATGTGTTGTTTTTTTTATCAATTTGAATGTATTCTTGGTTTAATATCATTATCATTTATTATTATTATTTGATATTAATTTTTGGTTGATTAGACAATTTTTTTTATTCCCCCCCACAAATTAAAATGTCTTACTGTATGTATGTTTAAAATAACATGAATCTGTCAATTATTTTAATAGCTCAGTATTGTATGCAAGATAACAGGTATGTTTATGCATGGCCGTGGCACTAATTGGCCATCACTCATTTTCGTTTCCACATTTGTTTAAAATAAAAATGTAAATTTGAATAGGTGGTATGCATGATTATCATGCAACTGACAGACATTGTTGATATTGGCATTGGTATCAGTTAACAAGGTATGTTTATAAATGGCAGTGGCATGGCCACCCTACTCACTGTACACTGCACATGTTTAAAATAAAAACATGAATATATGAACCTGTGTATTATTTGAATAGCTTAGTATTGAATGCACAATAACAAGGTACATTTATACATGGCACTAGGCCCAGTTTAATATAAAACACAATTTGATACAATATATATAGTAGAGGGTCCCTGCTCCATCTCTTCTTCAGTTTGGGTGTCCTTGGCTCGAAAAACGTTGAAGACCCCTGCTCTAAAGCCATAATCTGTTCATTTTTACAGTCTTTTCACACTGAAATAGTCCTGTAGTCCACTACAGTGGACAATAAAAATAAAGTTTAACAAGCCTCAATTGTTAAGATTTTCTTTTAACCCTAAATAGGAAGGAAATCGGAAGACACTTTTTTTTAACTCGGTTCCCAGGAGGATATACCCATAATTCAGCATATCTATGGTAATGGGTTAATGGGTTATCTACTCATAGGAAAGTCAAATTTCATTGCCAAATAAATCAGCTGATTTTTGTTTAAGGCATCGTTCTACACATCAGGGGCTATGAGCCACAGCTAAAAGACAGATAATTGACTGTTTCATGCCGGTGACTTGTTCGGTTGTCTCACCTTGTCCAAAATTGAGGTCTTGCCTTGTTAAAGTTGTCATGTTTTCTATCCCAAGAGCTGCCAAATGACAAACAAATAGCTAATTGTCTAGCTAGCAGAGCTGCAGTCTGTCAAGCGTTCATTATGTTGAGGCTGTTTTTAGTTGATATTCTTCCTTTGTCTGACGATGACAACCAACAGGAGGAGAGGAGTAAAATGTCAGTTTTTATAAAGATTTACGGAAGATGATAAAACAAGCAGAGGCATACTTTAAAACGAGCTGATGATATAATCAGTTTCACCAGCAGAAACGCGGCTTTTCCTCCGTTACCGAATCAAAGCTTGGTGGCGCATTACATCGACGTCACTGTTTGTTTACAAGTTGCTTACCGTCCACTAGTGATGACGTCGCTTTGCCATTGCTGCTCCTCTATTGATTATTAAATGATCCTCCTAACAGTTATTTATATTTTTATACAGGCCTAGTCCAATACTGTGCAGCTATTCCATCAGTTATTCCATTTTAGTTATCGAGGTTGAGGAAAATATCATATGCAAAGGTATTTGGATATAAAAATATAATATATATAATATATATATATATATATTTATATTTTATATATTTTAATTTATATATATTAATTCATATATATATATATATATATATATATATATACATATATAACATATATAAATATATATATATATGCACTATATCTAGTTTTTTAGGAGCTGCTGATCCATAGGCCATGCATCCACAATAAATAAATAATCTAATCATTGCTCTATATACATGTATATCATCATCATCATTTAATCTCTGTGGGCCATCAGCCATCCATGTCATCATTTCATCTAACCATATTCCGAGAAATAAAGTTTTTTTTTTTTTTTTTAACCTTTTCAAGAGTCAGATTCAGATTTGCCAATTTCTTTTTCTTTTCTTTTTATATCCAACATGAATTTTGCCTTGTCTATGAATATTTTGAAGCCCCAATCAGTGACCCATTCAATTATCCTATCAATATCTAATGTGGATGTAAAAATCCACTCTATAATAACTGAGAGTCAGCACTGTAACCTCATAGTCATAGTTTCATTTCAAATACAATGTGCTGAAGTACAGAGCCAATAACAGTATAAACTTCTCACTGTCCAAATACTTCTGGACTATTTAGGCCTATACTGTATAAATGTGGCCCACCTCTTTGTAAACGCGTTGCAGAGCATCAATCAACACTAACTAACGTGCTGCTCGCTGGATTTAGGTCTATTGTATTGATTTAATTGTAATATTCTGCCAGATGTGACGTGTTTGGTGTGCAGCTCTCTGGGGATTAAAGAAAAATGTCAGCGAATAAATCGATCGTGTTGATTTTAGCTAAAACTCTGTGAATATAAGAAGACGACAAGTACGCAGCAAAAGTCAAACCAGGTGGAAAAAGCGGAAATCATACGATTTCACCTTCAAAATAAAATCACACACCTGGAAGACTTGGAAGTGTTTAAAAGTGTAATAAAGAAGCCCCATTATGTAATCTTACATGGGGTAAAGGCTATCTAAGTCCCATAAAAAACAGACAATGTAATGCAACTCTGCAAGTGGTTTGCTGTAAAATATTCGACTGAGAGCACGCCACACGTCCTATAAAAATAAGCACTATTTTAAATGATCTTGAATTAAGTCATACTCTCAATTGTTATTGTGAACTGAGTTGAATGAATAACACAGATACATTTATACATTTAGAACTGAAGGCAAATAATTTCTTACATTTTCACACTGTATATTTTTAACTAGGCTACTTAACTTGATCATTTCCATTTTGTGAGACTTTATCTCATCTCTCATCATTTTACTTTATTGCATGTTTGAGCCACTCAGCTCAAAGTGAGTACAGAAGGCATATTTGTATACTGAGCTCTTAATCAGATTTTTGTGGAATATAAGGCTTCATGGAAACACATGGCTATATTCGCAGAAATGTGCAAAAAATGTAAGCTTATCCTTGCTTCCATGCAAATTACTATGTGGACTACCGGTATGTCTGCAGCAGTCACAGACATTAACCTGACTTAAATTCAGACTGTCCCTCTATTCTGCAGCAACACTTGTGCCAATAAGTAGAATAAAATAAACAATTTAAATAAAAGTGATCACATGAATTTTATAGGGGTGGTTGACAAAAAATCAAACATATTTAATGGCCTAAACCAGCATAAGTAGCCGGTATATTAATGTATGTTGTTATATTGTAGATCACCTGTTAAAGTGGCAGTAGGCAGTATATTTTTGGCATCATTGGGCAAAAATTCCATAATAACCTTTCAGCATATTGTAATTCAAGTGTTCTGAGAGATAATTAGACTTCTGCACCTCATCACGGCCTCCTCAAGACAATTTTTTTTTTCAGATTACCTGTCTCATGCACTACAGTCAGGATATAGTGACCGTTTTATAAAATTAACTTGAGGCCACTTTCCTTAAATGATAAATGGCAACTTTGTGTTGAGAATGATGAATGATGAATGATGAATGGAAGATGGTGAAAATGATTAAAGGTCCCATATCGTGCTCATGTTCAGGTTCATACTTGTATTTTGTGTTTCTACTAGAACATGTTTACATGCTGTAATGTTAAAAAAAAACCTTTCTTTTCCTCATACTGTCGGCATGAATATGCCTGTATTTACCCTCTGTCTGAAACGCTCCATTTTAGCGCATTTCGACGGAATTGCAACAAAATTGCAACAAAATTGCAACAGAATTGCGTTGCTAGGCAACAGCTTCGGTCCATGTGTACTTCCTGTCAGCTGATGACATTCACATACACTGCAACCAGGAAATAAACTGGGACACATTTAGAATGTTTACGTTTAAATGTGTAAAGGGTCTAAATATTGTATATTTGTGACATCACAAATCGACAGAAATCCTGACAGCTTGTTTCAAATGCAGAGTTTCTGAATACAAGCTGTGTGTATTTCCCTGTGGATTGAGCGTTTCGATACTTTCAGAGTATTTATATAGGACTTAGGCCTGCTTTATAATAAAAAAAACATGAAAATCTCACTTTTTTTATAATATGTGACCTTTAAACATGGCTGTTTTTTATCATATCACGATGATTTATCCCTCCATTTTTCAATTCACATGCATTTTCATCACCTGAATCATCAAATCATTTTTGTTACTTCCACCCCTCATACATTTCTACCTGAATGTACACTAAGGCGGCTTTTATTTTGAAAAGACAGCCGTGTCAAACAGGAGATGCTGTATTAAATGTCGATTGCTTGGAGACCGATCAGAGTCAGACATCATTCATGAGCTGTTGTACTGCGGTGGGATGATAACGGTGATGAGGTTCACATACTCAACACTGAGCAGCGTTATTCTGAACATACCGGTATCCTAACAATGACGTGACGCTTACAAAAGGTAGGTAATGTAGTCTAATTTAACTATGTTTGCATGATAATGCTATTAATATGCATACACCGTATCATAACCTATACTCTTGTAACTGAACTGGTTTTGCAGGTGAAATGTGAGTTATGTTTTTAGCTAGCTAGACAGTCAACACTAGCTAGTTTAACATAAAGAGTTATGGGAAATGAAACGTCCTCAGCCATATGATGCTAAATACTCTACATGGGTGACATTATAATAGGACTAACATTACTTGTGTGTGGGGAAAAAAAACATAATAGCCTATTATTGCTGTTTGACATAACTTAAAAAGCATAAAAAGGGTCTGTCCTAAGGCATTTATTAGTTTCAGACTCTGGGAAAACAGTAAAACTCCCCAAAACTAAATAATCTAGTCTATTCTATGTGATGTAATTATATGTGAACTAATGTAATATTGCTTCACTTCCATCCACTGAGCCTCCCCTAAAACTGTCTGGAGCCTCCCACTTTAAAAACCTCTGATGTAAAAAATACAGATGTTTTAGACATATTTTTTGGTATATAACAAGAGATAAAATGAACACAGGGACACAGGATTCAAACAGGGAAATATAAACACCTGACCAATATGTAACACATGTCATATATTAACTATCCCTGGCTGCTGATGTTGGTCCCTTAGTCAGTTCAGTTTACAACAGCTGTAGATCAGTATCCTCAGGTTATTATCTTTACAACATGTCAACGCGTCTTCTTTGCAGGTTGTGAAATTGTGCAAGACATGCCTTTGTTGGAATTCATAGCTGGGAGCATTGCCGGTAAGAAAAAAAAACTATATTTTATTCCTGTCAGAACCGAGAAGTTGATTTAATACAGTATTTGTATACATGTGGAGTAATAACATTTCCTTGTTGCAGGTGCAGTGGGACTGGCAGTTGGACATCCATTAGACACTGTGAAGGTTGCATGATCTATACTTTACACACTGAAATCTATAAACATGTATAAAACTACTTTTTTTTTTCCTTACACGTCATGTTTCATTTGTAGGTGCGCCTGCAGGCCCAGTCTGTGTATAAAGGGATATTTCACTGTATGGCTAAAACATACTCTAATGAAGGGGTAGGTGCTATTTCCTCTTAAATTGTTTCATCAGATATCACTGCATAAATTCTACTCAACATGCATATACGTACATACTACATCCTGTTTACATTCAGCTCATCCATTTGATGAGCAATACTGCTATCTTAACTTGCACTATTTTATGTCTTTGATTCTCATTTTGCTTGTACTTATTTGATTTGTTTTAATGACTGCTTGCTGTAATTGTTGTGCGTATGATGAATAAACAAACTTGAACTTAAATAGCCCCAGCCTCCACCAGAAAACAAGTGACAGAAAGGATTGATGTATGCGTATTTATCTCTTTATTATGCCTTTATGACATCAGCTCCATGGATTCTTCAAGGGCCTGGCATTTCCGGTGCTGACCACGGGCATCGCCAACTCCGTTGTCTTTGGCTCTTACAGTAATGCCTTAGATTACCTCACTCAGTCTCAGCGCAGTGACCGCGATCAAGGCAAGCCAGCCTCTGCTGCACAGGTCTTCACTGCCGGCTGCTTCTCAGGCCTGGTGCAGGTAAGAACACCTGACATTCACTGGCTGGTTTCATCCAAAGCACCTTTGCATGACCATAACTGCTGGCATGATGACTGTTAGGGTGCCACAGGATCATGCTGAGTGCCATTCTTCATGAAAACTCTCCATTCACAGAGGTAACAAGCAAGTTGTTTCTAGTTTCATTTAGCCTGTGTGTTCCCCACCTACTCCTAGGAGAATTCAGACTTAAAGTGTTAACTGCTACTGGCCCCTAGAGGTTGCAATGTTTATTACATCCCATAAAACTACAGTGTTCAAAACGGGGTCAAGAATGTGACCTGAGTCAGGCGCTTGAAGAGAGGCCATGAAAAAATGATAAACCATGTACATTTAGATATTTACTGTGTTTAGGTAGACATTTAGCCTGATACTTGGACCCAAGTAAAGGATGGAGTACAATTAAATAGTTGTGAACATACATTGTCATTGCCAGAAGTGTCAAGCAGGCGCCAAAATCATTAGAATTCCCTCTGAGAGAACCATTAATACCATACTTTAAAGGAACAGTGTGTTAGATTTAGGGGGATATATTGGCAGAAATGGAATATAATATTAAAAAGTATGTTTTCTTTAGTGTAATAATCACCTGAAAATAAGAGTCATGTTTTTGTTACTTTAGAATTAGCCGTTTATATTTACATAGGGAATGGGTCCTCTTCACGGAGTCCACCATGTTGCACCACCATGTTTCTACAGTAGCCCAGAACAGCAAACCAAACACTTAACTTTTCCTGCTTGGGCCGGAGTCGATAACGTTACTCACTCCCGTCGCCGTCGCTCTCTCTCTCTCTTGCTTCACCACTCACTTCCCACGTAGAAACACACTCTATGCACTGGCTCTGATCCAAATGACTCTAGAGAGGGACACCACCGTAGCTCTCCAACACGCTTGGCACACGGGAGAGGCTTCAGTTGGTTGCAGTCTCCTCATCTCACCGCTAGATACCGCCAGATCCTACACATTGTTCCTTTAAGAGCGACATTTGTGAAATCTGGCCATTAGTCTTTCAGATACCATGATGTCATTGACCAAAGAATTAATTCTGACCTGATAGTGATGAAGGAAAGGTCAGAGGGGTCACTGTCATGACTCGGCCCATGAGCCACGACAAAAGACGGGAGAGACACAGATTTAAACTCAAACATACTCATCTCAACATACATTAACCTGTAAACATACTGAGGTTATGATGTGTGTTAATCAGTGTCACAGTGTGTCAGCAGATGGATGAGTGGTAATGTGGTGAAAGAAAGCTGTTGTACGTTGTGAAACCTAAACTAGTAACTTAGTCAAAGCCGACCAAACAAGAACATGGTGTCAGAAACTGTTTGCTCATTCAGCAGCACCTGTGGTAACTGGCATGTGGCCTATATTACCTGTGGCCAGCCTCCGCCTACTCCATACACCCCCCCTTAGTGCTTGGGGGCATATTACACCTTACACAAATAAGATACCACAAAGAAAATACATGGCTCCTACACACGTTTTCACTTGCGTCTTTTCCATGACAGGAAATATGTTTTTAGAGACATGAGACGTCCTTTCCGAGTCACGTGAAGTGACATCAACGGCGGCAGCTGATCACAGCTGGTTCAGCTGTCAGTCAGTAGCTGTAGAGCCTTTGAATGGACTTTGTGTCTGAACTGTACTAATAATACCAATAAAGACACACAGTTATCAGTGCCAGAGCAGCAGTGTTTTCTCTCTGTATCCTGTGGTTACCTGTTTAACAAACACCTGCACATGAATAACAGCTGCAGTCTGTATTTATACTGTGGACTGTGTCCTGCTTAGAGGCTCAGAAACCGTTTCTACTGGCAGAATGCCTTTATGTTATTTATTCAGTATTTTTGTCTGAATTCATTGATATTCTGATTGTGAATTAATTATTTGATAACCCAGAATATGATTATTGTGTCTCTTGGACACTGGAAATTATTTATTTGGCTAAATGTTTCAGGGAAAATTGAAATGATGTAAATCATCAAACCTGTGGAAATTATGATAAATTATGTAAAAAGTGTTTGTTGCTGACAGATCAACTCTCCTGCTCTCTCTGACTTTAATTGTATCCATAATAAGAAATAATGGGGGAAATAACAGATCATGAAAAGACAACTCTTTGTAATGGATGAAGAAAGTTGTTTGTGTTATTTTTGTTGTTCAGACCTACAATTAACACAGATTTTTAACTAGATGGTGAATCAGAAAGCAAATTAAATATAAAACTTGGAGTGATACACTGAAGTTTAATCTGATATCTGTCTTCACTCCGGTATGAAACTCCAGTGACGTTGACATGTATCAGTCCGATCAGCTGCAGCGTCCAATCGATAACTGATATCTTCCATGAAGACTTCCGTTAAGGCTGCTCTTCCCAACCAAGAATTTCCTCTTATTCACAAAACTGCTGAGAGCAACGTTTACTAAGAAGTAGAGAACTCTTGAGCAAAGA
>CAKAKR010066021.1:5577-19098 GCA_916700685.1 Adelosebastes latens
GACCTCGCTCGGAGCACCACCTGTCTAGCTGATCTGCTCGCTGCTGTTCTACGTGTGCATGAAGCAGAATGTAGGACAGACGGTGAACTAGAAAATGTTAGGGCATTATTAGCTGTCCTAGTGGGAAAAAACACAGGAAGCAGCACTGCAGCTGTTGCTGACACGTCAGATCTGCTACTTGCAGCGCATCGCCGAGGAGTAACAACCGGAGCATGCATCGGTTAGCGCATCCAGCTCGTACAGCCTGAAGATGTAGATCAGAGAGCCAGCAGTCCTCCACCTGTTACTCAACCAACCTGTAGCTTCTAATCCACTCTGCTGCACTGAAGCGACACCATCTGCTGCTCACACCAACACTAAACACCTACATGGGGCCTTAAGCATGTCTGTGTGTGTGGGCAGTATTTCTATGTGTTTGTGTGTACACACTATACCGGGCCAATTTGCTTTTAAATACATTGACTATCTCTGACATGACATAATCTTCTTTTAAAACCTTAAAGCCTCCCTCCAAAGAATGAGGGTGTGGTTAATAGTCAGACGTCATTCTTTACCACGGCAACCAGATTGCCACGTTTTTCAACCCAATTTAGATGAATTTACTATCAGACCACAAATAAGACAAGAATTATCTCAACACACCGACTCTCTCTCTCACGCTCTCTTTTTCACCGTCTCCTCCTGGAGAGGCGGCCGTCTGGCTGCTGCTGCACCGAGGAGCCGCACCGCCGCACGCCGGCCACGGCGCACCGGAGGACGGATAGACATGTTGCCGAGGTCCACCGTTTGAAATGTAGTTTCAGGACTTTTCTGGAGGTGCACCGTCTACCAGCACCGACCGCTCTCGCCTCAGCTCCAAGCACCGATACCACTTCTGGCTGCACTGTGATTCATTTATTGCTTTAATAGGACTTTTCTCTGGTTTTCTTTTGGGATGAAAGTTGTGCGTTCACCGTCATTCAAACCTCCGGTATCGGCTGCTTTCCGTTAATTTATCTCCAGCAGGAGACAGTAAATTTTTTGTAATTCACTGCGTTGACTGCACCCGTTCACCGCACACACAAATGCCATGGTAAAAATAAACACATTAAAGTAAGGTGAAGGAAACAAAAAAATAAAATGAAAACCCTCAGTTAGCTAATGCAACAAGTTGGGCTAACTAACTACACCTAACTAGCTAACTAACTAGAAAGACAAACTGACAGACAGATAATCAGATTTATAGGTTTGCTGCTGTTCTAGCCAAAGTGCATTAGATACAGGTGGATAAATGCACTGTTTTCCACAGACGAGATCATAGTTCATCCCTCGTTGCCCCATCAACAATGACCGGCTCGCTGTACATTATCTCTTACTTGACGACATTTCAGTTCCACACATTCGCATCAGCTTTTGCAAACCCATACTGGTCCATCAGCAGCAGTAAAGAGAAAGTAGGACTGACCTGGTCGTCGTATCTGTAGGTTAGAAACTGATCCTCTGTAGCATCCTCCATGAAGCTGCCCTGAGGTGAGAGGGCGAACTCTGGTAGGAACACTGCAGTCTGGGGCTGGCTCTCTGCATACTGACAACACACACACATCCAGGTTAAGTGCATGGGAATAATATTACAGATCCTAATCACGATGATGCACCAAATCTGTAAGAAGTCAACACACACATACGGTATACAACACACAATAAAGTTGGACATTTGGACACTTTGGTGCTGTATCATGGGTCATAAATCTGATCTCAGTCACTCCCAGGTTAATTTGTACAAATTTAAGATAGATTTTTTTCATGCCAGAATTTATATATCTGCTTCATTTGAGTCGGAGGTAGAAGGAAGTCCATTCATCCATCAGTATCAGGGGATTAGTGCTGACCAATAAATCTAATTTTCATCGTCATCGAGATATGAAAATACGCGATGAACACTAGGGCTGGGTTGATTCACCTATCGCACCTATAGCATCCCTACGCAAGTCATATTGTCATCGCAATATTGAACAATGATATCGCACATCGCAGATTGTCCTCTTATCGTGCAGGCCTAAAGGAGATAGGTGTATCGTCCCACCCCTATAACTTAGTGAGCTAAAATCTGGACCTTGCTGGTGTTTTTTGAAACAGAAGCTGTGAAATCATCTCCCCACAAAGGTCAAGATCCCCCTCCCTCCAGCCCTCCAGCCATCCCTCCTTCTCAACTCACAGGAGACAAAAGCTGAGCTCCGATACCTCCAAAACCCTCTGCTGAGTCTTCACAAATTCTGCTCCACTTGAATATTTTCTATTAATTTCACTGTGATTTATACACAACAGTCGGGAAGCGTGGACGTCTCGCGCTGGGATTTTTGGATGATCAGCATAATCCAAAGGCAGCGAGGGGAAGAGTGATTATCGGGCTAACAGGGCCTGAGACTGTGCTGCATACTGAGGCTGGATACGAATAACTGGCATCTGGCATTTAGAGGGCTCCCCCGAGAGAGAGAGAGACTGTGTGAGTGTGTATGTGAGCATCCGGGCCACTTGTATTGTGTGCGAGTGTAGATGATCTACCATTAAGATTAGCAGGAGTGGTCTCCTGCAGGCTTTTAGAGCCACTTAGAGACAGACACAGTAGAAGTGCCACTGGTATGTGTTTCCCTGAGGAGTGTCTGAGGCTGGCTCACTTCCATCACTTACTAACCTCTCTCTCTCTCTCTCTCTCTCTCTCTCTCTAAATAGATTTTTGAATGACTAAATCGATATATTTGCTTCATTTAAGTCTATACGCAGGTAGAAGGAAGTTAACATTTTTATGGTTGTAGTCTGAGTAACGTGACGTCATATCCGTTCCGTATATGTAAAAAGCTAAATGAACCACAGCCGGCCGCAACAAGGAAGTACAAAAAGTAAAAAACAGCGACCTGCACCCTCATATTTTAAATCCAACGCGGTAAACACTACACATCCAGTAAAGGATGTAAACACTTTGGGTTTCACACACTGACAGGAAAAGCAGAGCTACACATCACGGCTAAAGCTGCATGCTAACTCTGTCATGGACAGGAAACGTTATCGTATTGCGGTAACGTGCGGTCGAGCCAGCCGTTGTGTGATAGTATCGCATTGGGAGATAGGTAAATCGTCCCAGCCCTAGTCTGACCCCCCCAGTCTCCCTGGTAAAAACTGTTGGCTCTGTCAGCACTGTTGTTAGTGCTATACCACAAAAAACAAGGCAAAAGTGAGCATGGCTCACATCCCCCCGCTCTCTGCTTGATCCCTACTAAAGTAGGGCCAAAGTTTTTGCCCTTTTGGGCAATGGAACGAGTTGTACACCGGAAACGAAATTGAAGTCGAAAAAATTTTGGCCAAAATTTCAAAAGACTTTGGGCACCCTGGACTTCTAACCCTCAAAAGGCACAACTAGACCACACTTTCAACCATCATACCAAATTTGAAGTTCCTAAGTTAAATAATTTCCGAGTATGGACGGACGGAAGGACACGCGTATTGCTATATACGACTACGCTGTCGCGGGGGTAAAATAATGCCTGACGATGACTGATATATTTGACTTCAGGACATCTCTGACTACATACATGCTGAAAATCAAACATTCTTACTGTATTAATTTAGATATTTTCCAAAGTAAAAGTCCCTAGAAGTGAGTCAACTTTTTCCCATGATCTAGTTTTAAAAAAGTTAACAAATATCGCTATAACATATATATATATATATTGAACATATCGAATCACAATAGTTGTAGAATCGCAAGGTGAATCGTCCCAGCTCTAGTAGACAGAGAACAGTACGGTAACGGTACATCTCTCACTACCTACAAATTATTTCAATAGCTGATGACTTGCCCTTTGTGTGGGAGAACTTTTGCTTTTACTCTGACAGCTGTTTGTTCTGCTACACAGCTCTAATCAAGGTCAGTACGAGTGGGTTGGCACTGAAAATACAAAGTCACGTCTGAGATGGGCGTGATTTGTCATCTCAATAGAGGATATGTCCCTACAAGGCCACACACACACACACACACACACACACACACACACACGGTGACAGAAAGTCAGGTCGTCTTGCTGTGAAGTTACTGAGTCGTGGCCGTGCAGCGCGGCGTGGAGCAGTTCCCCTAATTGAGTTTACACACCAGTGGAAGGACAGTGTCAGGACAGCTGTCACCCTGCCAGCACCCTGCAGTGGCTGGTTCACACTGGATCACTGGCTTACTTCAGGGGAGCCAATACCGGGATAATAATACAAGGAGGGCAACCCCCATCCCGAGGGATGCCATACTGTACCGGAGGAGGCAGCTGCTACATGGTGAGGGAGGGATTACTTGTTGAAGCCAGGAGTGAAACTCCTGTGCGGCAGGTCAGAAATCAAAGCTCGAGTTTGTTCACATCAAGAAGGATGGAAGACTTGTTCAGCTCCAGCGGCTGACCACAATAAGCAGGGGTTCTGCAACATGTTCGAGGTCAGGTCCAATATATATGATGTGAGGGTGATGATTCAGTCCATCCTCGCTGGAAACCCCCTCACGTATTTGCTTCTGCTTTACCTTCATCTTTGATCATATCAAAATGTAGCCTTGTGCAAGACACACAGGGAAGTTCAGTAGCTGATTGGAGAATGATTGATTTTAAGTCAGGTTTCTTTAAGGAGCCTTAACACAGCTCACTTCCCCCTCCTCATCCTGTGCTTTTTGAATACTGTGTAACGACGCTTTCAACTGCTATCCTGCCCTGATAATCAGACTAAACTACCATTTATGTTCACTTTATTCATTCAGCCTGTGGTCATGTTGGCTCAAGGTATGGAGTTTGAAAGACGTGGGCAGGGAGGCTCTGACAAAAAGATGCCCTGTTGCTATGGATGTTAATAATTAACCGTTTAACCGACATTAAGAATTTTAAGCGATTAATAGCTATTGGTTAAACGGTTAAAAGAAATATCAAAAATGAATTAAGAAGCTGAGCAAAACTCAGAGGAGCGGCTCGTCACTTTAAGGAGAAAAAGCTGGTCCACCTTAAAAGCCCACCTTAAGAGAGTCTGAGCCGGTGTTGCAAGATACAGGAAGGAATCTTGAATGGATGTATAAAGAGAACTGGAAACAGCGTTGGAGGCGGGGCCCCGTTTATTCCTATGAAAGTTGCTCAGTGGCGCATGAAGCCAAAATGGCTTGACTTCCGAGTGGAAAAGTACCCGGATCTTTCGGCGGTCTTCCGCATCCTTTGGGCCCATGGAGCAGTCTGCTCGGTCACATGGCTCGGTCACGGGGTCACAGCTGTCACGCCGTCGTCACTGCTCGCTAACTCCGCCTCCCAGCCCCTGCTCCAGCCTCGGTCTGGGTCTCATTCACATGAACAGAGGAAGGGAAATAACTCTGGATTCAGCTATCAGTGTATTTTACAACTTTTAGGACTAGGCTATCGTACTGGGAAGTTGATTCACCTCAAAACAAATTATCCGCTGAGTTACAGACGTGTCTTTCCCAATGTAAGTCTATGGGAAAATGTCTTTTTGGGCCCAATGGCATCACGTGACGGACACGGAAGTTGTAGTACCGCAGTTTGGCCACTATGAAAATTGGGATCAACGACCAGCGCTCTTCCTGGGGGCTTGGGTCTTGGCCCTGAGGAGTTGTAGCATTTATTCACCGACAAATAAACTGTACACACACTGCTACAGCTACGTTCACAGCTATAACACCACTGACAACCCCACACTCACTGCCGCCACATGAACAGGTTCTGTCGGACACTCGCTAACATTACGCCGCGCTAACAGACCGTATGTGTGTGTGACAACGGCGAGCACGAAGCCACCAGCAACGCTACAGCTCCGAACGTAGCCCAAACCAAACAGACACGGTCTGTCGGACACTCGCTAACGTTACGCCGGGCAGACACACAGCTGACAATCTCGCAGCTAAATTAAATGACACTACACGCAGCACCGTGGCTGCTACAGTAACTCTCCCTGACGGAGAACTGGGGACTCAGTTGTCTGTTGTGCTCATACACTGCAGCTGGCGCACCGCTGCATTCGACGCAATAATCTTGTCGGTTAACGGTTAATAATCGGTTAACGAGGGTCGGTTATCGGTTTTAAAAAAATAATCGAAATTAGCATCCCTATCTGTTGCATTATGAGAAATGCAAGATCCAGTGGTTATGGAGCCTGCCTCTGCTTTTTAATGTGTCCTATGTGAGTCCCTTAACTTTTTGAAAGTGCAAAACTGCTTAAAATGCATCACGTATACAATACGCACCTTCTCTTCTTTCCATCAACACATAAAGCAGTCACACAGATTATTTTGTCCTTTATATCTAATTCAGCGTACAAGGCCGCCTACTGTAAGATAATCTTTTCTTATTATAGAGGCTGAAAGAGTGGGATGAAAGGCTTTCATCTCATCATGTCTAAATATACAGGATCTATTTTGACCCTGTACAGTCCACCACTGGAGTTTACAGGCTGTCTATACAGTCTTTTCTATCATATTTTCATGGGCTTAATTTATGTTTTCTACTTACAGAAAGAGATGAAAGTTGCAGTGGGATAATATCTTCCACCTCCTCTTCCTACGAGTAAAAAAACATGGCTAGAGGGATATTTAATCAGTTTTAATACTACAATCAATGTGTGACTTGATATACAGTACGTACGGAGTAGAACAGTAAGTAGTTCTCTCAATGTTCGGGCCTGCTGTTTCACTTTTGGACTAGTCCGTGTCTGTATCTGCCATCAGTTTTCTGTCTGTGTGTGTTGAGCAAGTGAAGTGTGAGAAAGTCATTGTTAATGAGGGCTGTTTATATCCATGAATGGGCTTTTGTTAACGGCTGATGATCTGGGTGTGTAACCCAAACTCTGGAGTGATACAGCCATGAATGGGAAGTCCATACTACGCAGCTAGTTAGACAAGCAGGAGGAAGAGCTGTTCTCATTTGCAGAAAGAATCCTACAGGTTGACCTTAACCACCAACATCTAATCAGCTCATCCTTGTGTCCTTGAGTCCATGTGGTCAAATTTAAATAAATCTCTCAACTGAACGGACGGACGGACGGAAATCATAATGCCTCCAGTGACGGTTGACACCGGCATGGAGGCATAACAACTACTTGGGCTGTATTCGAAACCTCATACTATACTAGTAGTACGTACTGATTTGGCCAAAATGTAGCATGTAGTATGTAGTATGCAAACAAAAGCAAAATCGCCAGTATGTCAAAAATACCTAATGTCATACTGATTTGGAAAAAATCGCCAGTATGCATCGGACCAGTCTACCTCGCCTACTCAGAAACCCTCAGCTCAGAAACCCCCTTATTGTCAATCTAGCTAGGAAAGCCATCCATCCTCTGAATGCTCTAGGTCTGTAGTTTGTGGCTGTAAAGTTTCATGAGGCTGTGATTATCCTAGAGGTCACCACAGGTCATTTTATAGAGTGAGGTCAAGTTTAAAAAAAATGGTCTCACTACAATGAAATGGCTCCTATGGGGACTAACATCATCACACATGAATACAGTTGGGCTCATTGGATCCACAAGAGTCTCAGCTTTACAGTGATACCCAATTTATGTAATTCAAGACTGTTTAGGGACCCCAGTATGCAGAAATATTCAAACACACCATTTTAGAATAGACGGAAATAACACATTTATACTGCATTCAAAAAACTGCATGTGATTATCATAAAGTGGGCATGTCTGTAAAGGGGAGACTCGTGGGTACCCATGGAACCCATTTTCATTCACGTATGGGTCTAACATATTTGTGAGCATGTTTGAAAGGCAGTCACTTTAAGATGTATGCGTGTGGTTTTGTTTCCGTGTTCCACTGTATCTACACCAGCACTTTAAATGTAACATAACACAGCTTGCCTCTTCAGATAATTAAGAGATACTTGAAGATCAGAGAAACCCTAGAGAGCACCATAAATAGAACTCAAAGGAGAGAGCGGGCGCACAAGAAATGTAGGATTAATGGAGGCCAAAGTCAGCCCTCGTTTCCTCATTGGGATCCACTTAAAGCTATAACCAAACTTTACAGAACATCTTATCAGACTGACACTGCAGGTCACAAGAATGCTGAGCGCTTTAACTGAATACAGAGCAGTTTAGTGCAGTTCCATGCTCCTGTAAGACCAACGGCCCTATTTAAACGATATACTGTATAGTGCATGGTCTAAAGTGCATTTAGGGCGTGTCCAACTCCACTTTTGCTAGTTAAGCGGCGCATAATCTGGGCGTAAAGTAAGACGCAAGGGGCAAAGGGGTTGTATTTAGTCTCTTAATTAATCATAGGTGTGTTTTGGGCGTAACAGGAATTAAACCAATCAGAGTGTCATCTCCCATTCCCTTTAAAAGTCAGGTGTGCTATTTAAAAGTGAATTTGGCAATTTGGATAAGCGAGCGGATTTCTGCTGAGAAAACGGATCTGCTAGTGAAAGTCCGCGAGCAGATGTATGTGGTGCTTAGCCGGTGGACCCTCTTCCTCCGCCGTTTCCCAATCCTCTGTCCCATTAAAGGTCCCATATGGTGCTCATTTTCAGGTTCATACTTGTATTTTGTGTTTCTACTAGAACATGTTTACATGCTTTAATGTTAAAAAACAACTTTATTTTCCTCATACTGTCTGCCTGAATATACCTGTATTCACCCTCTGTCTGAAACGCTCCGTTTTAGTGCATTTCAACGGATTTGCAACAGAATTGCGTTGCCTGGCAACAGTTTGGGTCCATGTTTACTTCCTGTCAGCTGATGTTATTAACATACACTGCAACCAGGAAATAAACTGGGACACATTTAGAATGATTACGTTTAAAACCATGTAATGGTCTAAATATTGTATATTTGTGACATCACAAATGGACAGAAATCCAAACGGCTTGTTTCAAAAGCGCAATTTCTGAATACGAGCTGTGTGTATTTCTCTGTATATTGAGGGCTTCGATACTTTAACAGTATTTATAAAGCACTTAAACCTGCTTTATAATATAAAAGACATGTAAATCTTACTTTTACAATATGGGACCTTTAACAACTCCATCTGACTGCATACAGGCTTGCAGCCAGGCGGCTGCCGGAGAGGCGGCGGTGCGTTACATGCAGATTCATCAGCCTGTGAGAGAGCGAGTCGGTGTGTTGCGCCAATTCTTGTCTCATTTGTGGGCTGATAAACAGTAGATTCATCTAAACCGGGTTGAAAAACGATGTAATCTGGTTGCCATGGTAATGAATTACGTCTGGCTATTAACCACACCCCCATTCTCTCTTTGAGAAAGAACGTTAACCAAAAAACAGGAAGTAAAACTGTCTGGAAGGGGGGACTTTAAGGTCACGATTTGATTTGATTTTCGATCGAGTCTTTGATTCGTAAAGATCAACAGATCATTGGTTTTATGACCCCTTAATGCCACTGTCATTTACACTTCTTCTTTAAAAAGAGAACTGAACTCCCTTTTTATTTAGAAAGTGTTTCAAAAATCAGACTACAAAAGTCAATAACAATATAAAAAGTTGCGTCTTTTCAATACCAGTGTGTGTGTGACCCACCTCAGTACATAATAATTACAAAAACAAAACAGAAATCCTTCTGCAGCGTTACAAGTGTGCTGTAATCTACAAAAATACAGTTTTGTTGCCATTTACTGTCACTGTCGCTCGTTTCTCTGGACGTCTGTGCGCTGAGAGACGGCTCTCAGCAGCCCGCTAGCTTGTTGCCATCAACATCAGCTGCTCTGATTCAACAATGTTGAGCTGATAAAAACGTGCATGTGGGCTGAAATTAAACCATGGTGTTCTGTCAGGAGATGCAGTGACTTAATGTTAAACCAAGGGCCTCCTCACAGACAACAAACACAGCTCAGGGTAAATAGAGATCAGCAGCAGCAGAGGGGAGAATGAAGTTGAGGAATAAATAGAAAAAATGAGAGGATGAGGAAGAGGAGCGATTGAAGCCAGCTGATTGGCAGAGCCCCAGAGCAAAGAGGAGAAACAGAGCTGACGGCTTGGGAGTGAATGGCCACACTGTCTGTGTGTATGAATGAGCTTTTCAACTATCTGCACACATGCACATACACACACACACATGAAGCATGTATGCAGTAACTGTGAAGGGGTGAAGAGGTGACTGGTGACGGCCTGGCTCGCTGCGGTTTGTGTGGAGACCTACAGTGATCTTTTCACTCCTCACCTTTAGCTGAAATACCAGCGCCGACATTGAACCTGAGCGTGTGTGTGTGTGTGTGTGTGTGTGTGTGTGTGTGAGAGAGAGAGCAAGAGATGAACAGGTCACTCTGAGAGAGTAGTAATCTCTCCAAAAGAAAATGGAAAGCCTGAAAAATGTATGGGAAATTGAGCAGCACGTATCAATAAATAACAAGAAAGTGTAGCAGTCAGGGCTCTCAACTACCTTTTATCACCATCCTCCTGGAGGAACTGTCCCGAAATACAACCTAAGCCGTAGGGGTGTAACGATTCATCTACTACATCGATAGGTACTCAGCAAGTTGTCCTTCACGGGAGACGTATAGCCATCTAAAATACTAAGAATTTGCACCTTATATTTAGGCACGAGAAACATTATATGGATGTGTTTTTTAGCATTTTTATTAGTAAAGAAATGTTACTCCGGTTCACTCTCCCTGTGAATAACGTCACTGACATGCGTGCATGTAGAACAATGCTTTTGCCGGGACTCCTCGCTCTCTCACCCGGTAGCGGCGTGGAGGGAGACTGGCGCCGGTCTGCATGAGCTGCCGACGCTGCGGTGCCGAGGAGCCGGTCAGCAGAGTTTCACTTTAGGGGCATTACGTGACGATGTGTTATCAATCTACTTGACGACGGCGGCTTCACCCACAGGTGCTTTCCCCGTGCGCATTAGTTAAAAGTTTAAATGACCTTTTCCCATCATGATATCAATGTGCACGCAGCATCAGCCTCATTTATCCAGCCGGAAAGTAGAAATGATCACGGGAGTAAAGTAAAAAACTAAACAGAAATTCAACTAATGTTAGTCTAACGTAGTTTTAAAATGTTTTTCAGTATGTTTTCATGTATGAAAGGAACCCATATGAACACTGTAAGCGGACTATTTGATTACTATAAGCAAATTATTTAAACAGAATCATAGGAATGATTCTGTCCCAATGTTTATATTCATTATTAATTTATCCCTGATTCCCTTCCAAGAAAAACTTTGAGGAATCCTGACCTGCACTGTCCAGTATCCAGCTATTTATTTCACAGTCACACTGATTGAATTTTTGGCAAAAATAAGTTACTGTATTGATTTCAAGTCAGTGAATCGTATCGTATCGTATCGTATCGTATCGTATCGTATCGCATCGCTCTAGATGAGCCAAATATCGTCCTTGAGTCGTATCGGAACCATGGAAAGTGATACGTATCGTATCGTTGTAAAAACGTAGCGTTACACCCCTACTTAGCCATCCTGAATTGAATGTGGACTATCCTGAATTAAAAATCTTTGTTTTTCTACATTATCTTCAGTTAATCATTCAAAGTGACCTTTAACATAAAGTGGTTTATTTATGTTCATAAATTTATCCCAAACTTTTTTTTATTTTAAAAAGTAATTTTCTTGTTTTTTTTTATTTGTAATTTGTTTTGATTTTGATGTTAACAATGCAGCTAAGATAAATTTAAATATTTTTTATGTGTAAAAGGTCGGCCTGCAATATGAGGAAAATCCGCGATGTGCGATAACATTGTTCAATATTGCGTTGACGATATGACTTGCGATAAATACCGCTACATGAGACGCACTAATCTTGTCGGTTAACAGTTAATAATCGGTTAACTAGGGTCGGTTATCGGTTAAATCTTTTTTTTTTCAAAATTAGCATCCCTAATCCAAAATATTGCCAAATAGGCGCTTTTTGCTTTGACACCAAAATCCTCCACCATCGTCTTGTCGGTCAACTATCCTGACTCTCGAGCTACTGTACAGGGAAAGAAAGAAAGAAAGAAAGAAAGAAAGAAAAAAAGAAAGAAAGAAACCTCACCTCTGGCCAAGCTCTCCCTCTTCCACATGTATTTCATTAAACCTTATTTTTGCTGCTATCCAGAGCCTCCCACTCTTACTTAAACACATTTATGCGTCCCACTGACTTAAACCTTCATCTATAACACTGCAATTACAAGCAGCTGCTTACCAGTCGCTCCTTCAGGAGGTATAAATCAGAGTTAGCGGAGCAGAGAGCAGTCAAGAGACATTACAGGTTAACAAGTTAATGGCAAAGGTGGCAAAGACCAAGATGAAACTTAATAAAGCCACACATGAACCGGCCAGGAAGGAAGGGAGGAGAGAACAGGGGGGAGGGAAGGAGGTGATGAGCAGGGCTCCAATAATAATAATAAACTCCACAACTCCAATCCGCTAGAAAGACGTGAAAAGATAAGGACATTCCAGCCATAATGAATCCACAACTGAATAATAAACATGAACCAAGCTGTGAATAAATAATGACAACGCTGATAACGGCAGCAGCTTGGGCCTACTCAGCAGGCCACATGGTCAAAAATATATTATTCCAGATGGATATCTTGATCGTTCCTCGTCTGGGTTTCCTTTGAACAGAGCTGCCTCTGAAAGTGTGGAGGGTCGGAGGGGGATGATTGACACTGAAAGCCTGTTCCTGGCGTTGGTGCTATTTGCCGGTGAGGATCTAATGGACTAAATTTGTCAAAGTTCACTGAAAAATCAATAAAAGCACGGGCCCGAGCGTTTGACGCTTCTTTATATTCACACCACAGAGGAATGAAAGATCTCCGACAACGATATAAACTTATAAACTACATTCTGGGCTCACGATCCCTCGCTCAGAGTTGTCCAAAGGGGCCCCGCGCTCATGCAGCGCCGTGACCCCGTCCCTGATGTACACCCATGATAAGAGTCCTCTCAACAGCCGGGGATCACAGACAGTTTTGTTCTCATTAGCCTTCGCTAACTTTGGATTCCTGGCACACCAGCAGCTATGGGGGGATTTTCTTAACGTAACACGGGTGTAACTCCAACTTGACTTATTTGGTTAAACCAGGGGTCTGCAATCTGGGCTCGAGAGCCACATGCGGCTCTTTAGCCTCTCTCCAGTGGCTCCCTGTGGATTTTTTAAAAATGGAAATGAATATGTTTTTTGTTTACATTTTCATTTTTATTTATCATTGTTGTAGGTTTATGGTACGACGGTACGACGGAGTATTAGGGCCACATTGAGGGGAAAAAATGATGAAATTGATGAGATGAGATTTCGAGAATAAAGTCATAATATAACGAGAAAAAAGTCACAAGTTTAAGAGAAAAAAGGTGTAATATTATGAGAATAAAGTAAATATTATAAAGTAGTAATTTTACGAGTTATTTTCTTTTTTTCTCGTAAAGTTATGACTTTATTCTTAAAGCCAATAGCCAATAGGAACGCTCTAAATGAAATGACCTGTGATTGGTCAAAGTCTCCCGTCACGGGCTAGATGTTCTAAAGCCTGAAAACAGAGCCATGAGGAGGAGCAGAAGTCTAG
>CAKAKR010066021.1:23507-99892 GCA_916700685.1 Adelosebastes latens
TGTGTGTGTGTGTGTGTGTGTGTGTGTGTGTGTGTGTGTGTGTGTTTGTGTGTGTGTGACTGAAGTAGGCCATGAGGAGACTCTGTGGTCTGCAGAGAGGGGATCAGCAAAGGTGACCTAATATCAAAGAATGAAGCAGAAATTGATTTTGGAGGATGGATTTTTGGAAGGACATTTGTGTCAGGTGAGGCAGCTCACAGGCCAGCACTGTGTGCATTTTTGTGTAACCAGTTTGCCATTGGGGCCAACTCCCTATCTATCTAAATCAATCCATCTTGTTGAGTGCCGAGCACAGACGCAAGTGGTCAAACACCTCCAAACTACTGTGCTTTTTTCCCAAAGGGATGTGAAGTCTGACAGGAATCTCTACCAACTGCCAACTATGAATTCCAAAAAATGCCACCTTTGGCTTTCAGAAACACTCTTTATTTTCTCTTCACTTGATCCATAATTGCTTTATGTTTAAAATAATCTTCCATATGACAAACTTCACAAGTGAACATGCTTACATTACAGGTGCTCAAATATTACACTGCTGGAATAACTGCTAAATTGAAGGATGTAGTATAGTGAGACACGTCCACCCCGGTTAGCAAGACAGGATGTAGATGCCCTGGAAGCAACGCAGTTGCCGCTAAGATCACCTCTGAGAACGAGAGTAAAAGTTCATCATACGAGATCCCTGTGTTAAGAGTCTCTTTCCATCACACTGCAGCAATACTGGCAGCACCACACTACATACAGCAGTGGGTTTCTGCTGTTTATACTAGAAGAAGAAGAAGAAGAAGAAGAAGAAGAAGAAGAAGAAGAAGAAGAAGAAGAAGAAGAAGAAGAAGAAGAAGAAGAAAGGCACTTTATTAATCCCCGAGGGGAAATTCAATTTTATGTTTGTCTTTAGGCCATGTATAGAAGAGGACGTAACATTTTAGAGTAGCCCACATATGTAAAGTACTTTAAAGAAATTCAAACACAGACATAATTACAATACAACAGTATTTAATAAGTAATTTGATATTTAATACCCCACCATTGATTCCAATTTTTCATCCCCATCCTGTGAAAACCACATATCTCCAGATGTGTTGATGTTGAATGTTTTGATAAACAGAAGGATTCTTCAGCTTAATAAACTATTTAAAAAAGCCTCTTGCCTGGAAAATACATCGTCACAAAGCTGAAAACGGCTGTTTTTCTGACACCTTGAAAAGTTGAGGTTACATATGTTGTACAACACACACATTAATGCAGTAGTAATCCAAAAACATCATATATAATACTAAAACACCAACAGGGAATATTTTACTGCTCAGTGAGTGCTTTTACTTTTCATTACTTCAGTAAAGGGAATTTTAATTCTTCCAGGGGTTCACTGTACGGGGCTGTATACGGTCGCTAACGTTACTTTTGTTTACTTTATACCATAGGCTTTATCTTTCTGGTGTCGTGTTGTTAGCTACTTCTGGGTCATATTAATATTTCTGATTAATAGCTGATGGGTTGTGGGTGGTTGAAATAATACATTATTAATGAGGAAAAGCAGTAAAACAATGGCACAAAACAATGACAGCAGGCTGTGTGAATGAACCTTGTGTGTGTGTGATGTGTCAGTAGAAGCCTGTCAGTTGAACGAGGGGGAGCGGATTGGAGCAGTCCGTCGCCCATTACCGAGATCCAGTCCATTCGCTCCCCGGCGGCGTCTTGCCGCCACACTAGTTTATCGATCACGGATGGCGTCATTCTCTTCAACGGATAAAAAAATGATAAGGGGTTGCCAAATATACTTGAACAGCTATTACCTGCAAATATTTGCTTCAAAGTCAGCGAGACAAGACACATTTGAAGCGGCTCCCGGTATGTCTGCCGTGGAGACAGTCATCGTGCTGAATCAAGTGCGCATGTGCAAGACCTTTGCAATTTGAGGCTTTCCTCCTAGATATGACCATCATGTATCTGTAGAACTCATTTCAACCACCTCAGTGCACACGCCTGTAATCAGAAACTGTCAGCTTTAGAGTTAATGAACAGGATTGGTGAACTCCCTGGAGTAAGGTTTGTCCAGGAACTGACCAACATGCTGTTGGAGTCATTGGTGTTGAGCCCCTCAGCAGACCAGCCATTCACTTAATGGTTTAGGGCCCCGCGAGGGCCCCGGTTTTTCATTTGTCTCCCTGGAAGTGACTGACCCTTAAAGTGCTGAGAGAGCTGGAAGGCAAAGTGAACGTGCCTGACTGTGAAGGCGTGCCGTTAATGGATAGCTGGAAGGAGATATATCTATAAAATGTACAATAATGTAAGAGAGGGCAAAGACGGAGTCTGGCCAATCCATGGAGTCTGTCCAATCCTGGAGGTCGTACACAGTTACAGATGACATCATCGCCCCAACCCCCACCACAAGAGCTTCATCAGTATTCTGAGAAAGCTTTCCTTCTGCTCTCAGTAGGTGTAAACGGGGTTGTACATTACTGTTGTGTTCTGTAATTGGAGTGCGCCCGCTGACGGAGGATTTACTGGTGTGCCAATGGCGGACGGTTGAAGATAGATCAGGGCTGGCGGAGCAACGCCAGATTGTTGTTGGGCCTCAGTGACAAAGCCGTTTGTTATCCGCTGACCACTAGCCAAAGATGGCTCGATGCTGGAAAGAGGACTCCAAGCGAAGGGAATGTGAGCGAACAGTGATGAAGTGCAGCCAAGACGGATTTTAAAGTGACTGCAGCAGGCAGAAGATGGTGGGGGAGTGAGAGTGATGGAGAGAACCAAAAGGGTTTGCAGGTTGTCCATCAGTTATGGTTGGGGCTTGTGGATGCTCATATGCTGCACGTATAAACACAAACATATAAAATAACCCACACTGCCACCGTCTTAAGATGTTAATAAAGGGGAGATTGACTCCTATAGAATTGACATTCGTGCTTGTTATTCATGTGGTGCAGCTCAGGTCTAAGTTGTGATTGAGGACAAGTCTCTCCTTAAACAAAGAGAGACTGTAGAGATGATGTCATCCAGAGACAAATCCTGGAGCGGATCCATTAACAGTAAATAACAGGACAACTCCAGGGACACAGGGACACAGAGACAGGGGGACGTTGTCTGATTCAGAGTCACTAATTCAGGACAATAAATAAACTTAGTACTCTCTTAGTCTTGTTATCTGAAGCCATCTCCAGGCTTCTTTTCAAAAGTACAGTTGAACCCTTTAACCCTGTAGTAGACTTTTGTTTGTTTTCAATCACAACTGCTGCTGTTTATATCACTCTTATTACATGTTATAAAAAGTGTTGAATTGTAATTAATGGCTAAACTAGCTATATCTTGGTATCAGCAGCAGGAAGAGAAGAAAATTGGATTAATTACTGCTACAGCTTTGAGGAAAATGTGTCAAGTCGTCTCAAAGGAATGTCACGGAGAGGACGGGGAAGAAACTCATTCCCACCGGGTGTACTTAACACACCAAAGGCGTAGGTTTCATTTCAACATCGAAGCAGGGGGTCTGAGGGTCCTTTGAGCGTCAAAACACTTCATTTCCTGCATTCAGATGAATTTATATGCACCTCCTAAAATTCTTTGACCTTGACCTCGAAGGTCATCCTTAATCTGGCACTTATGTGATTTGTCTTCCTCCTAAATTGGGCTGCTGAATCCACAACAAAATAATGCCCCAAATTACGTTTTTATCTGTATAATCTCAAATGTAAAATATGCAAAACATGCATATATATATTTTCTTTACTTTATGTATTTACTGTACCTGTACCTGTAGCCTACTTGTACCTGTACTCTACCTGTACCTGTACTGGTATCTGTATTCTACTTGTAACTGCACCTGTATTCCTCCTGATTTTCTGCCTGATATCTGCTACCTGTGTGTTAACATGCAGCCGTTTTATGGCCTGCAGCAACTCATAACATAATAACTGTGCATAAATTAATAATTTAGATGTAGTAAGCTCATATGTAATAATTTAAATGTAATAAAAGCTCATAATGTAATAATCAGTACTTAAGAAATGGCAAGAAAAGCTCTCTGAACAAGTATGAAACTCTATTGGATATGTATATAACAGCGATTCTCTGTAAAGGTTCTCATTTGTCCAGGTCACTGGATGTCTCGTAGTCTCACATCCAAGAAGCTTCATCAATATGGAACTGATAGATGAAAATATGTCTTCTTGACCAAACAGACAAAGTCCAGTTGCTTTAAATTAGCTATTCCACTTGTGTCATGTAAAACTAGAGGGTTTCTGTGCTTTAAATTATTACGTTATGCACTGAATTTATTACATTATTCAACTTTCTTTTGCTAAATTTATGATGTAATAATGTTCTCATAATGTAATAACTTATTAAATTATGAACAAAACTGTTATTACCTTATGCGCTCAGGGTTTCATTACATTATGTAATGATTATCACATTATGAGCTTTTATTTTAAATGATTACATTATGCACTGTTATTACGTTATGAGTTGCTACATGGCCTGCCTGCTTTGCTCCTCTGGATTTGTTGCTCGTTTGGACTTCCCTCTCGTGTCCGACTGTAAGCCTGTTCACATTTGAACATTAATTTTCTTTGACCTGTTTTGCCTCAGTGTCTATGTTTGGATTCTCAGCCTCGTCCACACATCTGTGATATAAATCAACCGCAGTTCCACTAACACCAGAGTAAAAATAATTGAAGATATAGTGAAATTTGTGAAGTTCTCATCAACACCAGAAATCTGACTCTAACTACTAAAGGCAGGGTGCTCTATACTGGAACAGTAATTGGTTGAAATGTAATATATAACGTGGTTTATAGGACTTTGGAATACAACCCCGCTGACGTGTTCACATATGAACCCAGTTATAATTACTGCTGCACCTCACACTGTGCAGTAGAGACTTCATGGTGGATTGATTGTTGTTGTGGTTAAAAGGGCAAATGCTCAACACATGAAATTATGTTATGTAACCTGCTTCTGAAATTTTAATTGGGTCCTTGACCAAGCCAGTGCCCGATGAATAGGATGCTGCAGAACAAGCAGATTTTTCTAATAGAGTGTCCTTACAAGTGTCCTCTCTCCTGAGTGGATTTTAATATATTTTGGCAGGTATTTATACATTTTTCAATCTCATTATCATCATGAAGCATCAGCTTTAACAGAATTTATAAAAAGCTGATCATGTAAACATTATAAAACTTTAAGTTTTGAAACCTGAAAATGTTGTTCAAGGAGACCTAACTGATTAAAGTAAGTTCTGAGTTGGTATGACTGTTGTCGTACCAGACTAATGGACATTCAAGCTGTTCGTGCACCAAAGCCTATGACCCATCAGATTTTCATGACATTTGTTTCATTGATACATTAGTCAAAGCTGAGTTTACAAGAACTGTATTTCTGTGTCTCTGTGAATAACCCTAAAAGACCCACTATAGACCTGTTTTTGTCTTTTTTAGGGGGGTACAGGGGGTCTTTAGGGGGAACCTGAAGATTAATTTGAGATGCAGCTCAGCACTGTGTGTCATAAATCAGAAATAAACATGAATTATTTAATTAATTAATTAAAATAAAGTATGAAAGTGTATAGAGGCACATTATGACAGAAGTATGTAGTGACCATCCCCATGCTCTATTATGTCTCATAAGTTGTTGCAGCAATTTTGCGGTTGATACCATTTATTACACAGATGTGTGCTGAATTTAACTATTTTTTACCATTCAAATTGATAAAATGATCAATAAACCCTCCAAAATTAATTTGATTAAGACATCCAGACCTTAAAGAACACCATAGAAAAAGCCATGCTGGGATTTGGTATCAAAAACTTTTAACATTTGGAGATTTCTGCAAGAATTGCATTTTTCGGGGATTCAACGTGTGTGGTTTGCAGAAACGTACAATGCCAAAAATGTTTTATGCCATGTGGGCTGCATTAAAATGACAAAGATCATTTGGTTATCCTTTGTCAGTGTATAGGGGCCAGAGTAAGTCTAATGCCCAGGGTATGATGAAGACCTAAGAAACTGTGATGGAAATAATATTGTGTCATGTGGTAAATTCTCACAGTGAAAGCTTCACACAGTAATTATAAATGATAAACATATGTTGAAAAAAGGAGGGATGAAATACGCAGAGATTTCAGATTGTGTATCTTTCTTAAAGACTTTGTTGTCTCACATCATGTGTTTAGTTGTTGTTTCAGTTATTTGCACAGGTATAATAATGGATTAATGGAATAATGGATCACAGATATGATAATGGATTTATTAAAAAAGGAGCAGGCAAGGCTACATAGGGCCCAGATTTTTGTGCTAGCTCAGAAAAAGTAAGGGATGGTCGGAAAATCAAACATAATAAAATCCATTTTTATTTGTAAACACTTTTTACTATCTCACATAAATGTGTTTTACTCCTGGTAGGATTCATTAAGTCCCAACGTAGCTTTAAACTAATCTCTATTCTACTAAATGTGCACATTTGCAACAGGACGTGTTGATGTGGAGTAGTGAACAAATGAAGAGTTTTCAGTCCTCTCTTCAGGCCCAGCTGGATCCCTCTGCTGCAGGGCTGAACAGGGTCGGCCCCAGGAGGCCTTCCTGTTCCCCCCCACACTGTGCTCCCTCTCTCTGCCCTGCCGGCCTCTGTCACACCTCCACCTCCACCTCCTGCTTGACTGCCTGCCCTGCCGCGATTACAGACGGCCTGATTAGACAAATGAGCAGTGCAATCAAGAGTGTGAATTAGCAACTGGACTCAGTTGGAAGAGGCACTGGAGAGGTTGCTTCCATTATACCCCCCAAGGAGGACTTTATGCAATCTATGAACACAGCTTGTAAGTCTAGGCTCCACATACTTTAGGATAATTGGTGACTTAATGATATTATAGGAGCTTTAGTTTGGAAAATACAATGATTCATAATGATCTCAAGGCAATACAAACTAAGGGGAGAGCACAGCACTGTAATAAATACATAAAAACATCAATGTGACTGTAGTAGTATATGACAACATTACCACAGTCCTAGTCATCAACATCAGGTCATCAACCTCATCATCGACAGTAACAGTCAGCGACAATGTTCATTAAAATACTTCACCTGGACATAACAAGCCTATCGCTAAAAGAGCTCTTCAGCTCACTAAAAATCTTGAATATTTGATGATCCTCATTTGACCCATTCTTTAGGTAGGTGCAGTGGTATTACCTCTGACACAGTTATCCTGAATCCAGGAGCAAATATGATTAAAATAAGTTATTTTTATGAAACGGTCACTATATCCTGACAGTAGTGTATGAGACAAGTAATCTGAAAATAAATCATGTTCCTCTGGTGTCCTCCGGTGCTCCTAATGGCATCTGCAAGATTTTAAAGACCGGATCAAATATGAATCAATATTCTGTTACTGTAATGCCTATTTCTCTCCTCAAATGTTTTCAGAAACATCTTGTAGTGTACTGTTTAGCTGTAAAATGAGAAAGTTTGTGACCCGGCAGCCATTTGAGATCTGTTGATGAAATACCAAGCACCGCCCACCAGCTGGAGCACAGCCAATAGGAACGCTCTCTCTGAAATGACCGGTGATTGGCCAAAGTCTCCCGTCAAAAACTGGATTTTTTAAAGCCTGAAAACAGAACCATGAGGAGGAGCAGAATTCTAGTTTTCTCTCAGAACATTTGAATTACAATATGCTGAAAGGTTATTATGGAATTTTTGCCCAATGATGCCAACAACTTTCTGCTTACTGCTTTAAGTAGTGTGAAGAAAGCGCCCTTTTTAATAACAAAAGTAAGGCTAAGCAGCTGGTTATTGAGAGTCACCCCAATGCCTGTCATTATCTTCCACCTGTTTTGATTAATCAGCCTGTTGAAGCAGGAGACAGGTTTAGGAACCTTTTTTGATTGCCCTTCAAGTTTTACAGCCAATAGAGAATAGCCTACATATTTAAACTAAAGACCATCTTGCGATGGGATCGACGCATTGAAGATGGGTGTGGTCCGAGCTTTGCTAAATTTGTTATTACCATTCACATTGGACATGTCCGTTATTGTTGTCTGTACTGTGCATGTTGTGCTATTTATTGTATGTATTATGATGTGCTACGATGTGTTACATGTGACGCTGAAGGCAAACTTCCACATCTGTGGACAATAAAGATTTTTTTTATTAATACATGGCTTCCAAAACTTGAGCTGATTAAATGTTTTCAAAGTAAACCAGCTTCTTGTGTCAGCTGCAGACATACAGTACTGTATAACTTGCATCAGGTCTTGTCACAAGAAAACCGAACACACAAAGAAAAAAAGGAGAAAAAATAACAATGTACTCAGCAGAGGTGTAACAGGCCAGCAGGTGCACGAGTTCAGCTGATTTTCTCTTTTTACCTTCTCGCTATTTTCCCTCTGAGCTCCCCAGGGTCGAGTGAGGTAGCGTTCTACTGATGCAGGTTTCACAGCAAAGACAGGTGGAGCGCTGACTGTGCACAGGAGCCGAACAAAGCAGTCCAACAAAAGAACAACAGTGTTGTTTTAAGCTCTGTGACGATGCAGTTTTTAATAGTTTTTAAAGACTTTTTCGAGCCAAAGACAGGCTAAGGAACATCTAATGAGCCAGCTTTAAAAGTTTATAAGTTGTAATGCTTTTATTAATAAACCGCTGATAACTACTGCCGATTTTCTAACTGCTGAAATGTTTATGATTGACTATACAGAAAGAGACATTTGACATGTTTTCATGTCCAGCTGACCTTCTGTGCACTAATTGGTTTGTTTGGTTAAAGGTTAAACCACCAGTTAATTGGAAACACTGCCTCCAATTTTTTCTATAATTAGTACCAAATTACACAGACCCTTCTAGGAGCCTCCCTTAGACATTACAGTTACATATCAGGAAACTATTGGGGATCTATGGGACCCATAAAATAAAGTACTACCCGAAAAGCTTAAACAATGAAAAATAGAAGAATCACCACTTCACATATGTGAAGACATATGGTTTTCACTGGACAGCGATGCAGTAACTGCATACTTTATATTTCTACCTATATCTACCTGTGCAGAAAGTTGAAGTAGCAGCAGAGCAGGTTTTAAGATGCAGGCCCACAGGAACTTAAATGAAAAAAAACTGCAGTCATAGCAGCAAATCTAATCCAAAGTACGTTGCTGATACAGAGGTTATGTAAGCATCACAATGTACACTCACATTTATAGTGCTGTTATGACATCCTTGCAGACAAATCATACAAATACTGTAAAGATAAACTGCACAGGAGAAGTGGCGGCTCAATAAAAAGCTTAAAGGAATGCAACATTCTTCTCTATCTCTACAGACAAAGAACCAGAGCCCTATTTATGTTGCTTACCAGCATTAATCAGCATCCAGTCCAATGCAGCACCCACAGAGGACACTTCTACTGGGTGGACCTAGTGTATTTCACCTGGTGTGCCTTCTATACTCCTTTTAATAGGCCTCATGTGGCATGCTGGTCTTATTAGCATCCTAATGATGGGGGAATCAGCTGAGTGCCCCCCCTCCCCCCCCATCACCACCTTGTCCAGTCCTGTATAATAAAGATGGAAGCCAAGCTGAGAGCCGTTCTTACCCTACTTGTCGGCACTGTTGGTCGGTCCACCATTTTGGTCCAGACTGAAATATCTTGACAGCTAATGGATGGATTACCGTTTATTTGGTACAGATATTCAAGGTCCAGAGAGGATGAATGACTTTGATGATATGTAGCGCCACCGGCATGTCAAAGTCTTCAGTTATTTGGTGAAATATGCCAGCATCTACAACATGGATTGTTACAAAATTTGGTACAGTCCATAATAAGGTTGATGATTCCCTGGGTTTTAGTCTAACAAAATGTCCAATACTTCAGTTAAGAGTTCTGTTTTACTTTTTGGTAGAAGCTAATAAAGCTGCTAGATTTTTTGCATTGTGGCCATAGTCAGAACTGCAGGTCACATGACACCGCCTGGCCCAATTACTTTTTTTACGCCATCATTGCAAAAAGATTCAGCTGTAAAACAAATAATACATTTTCCTGAGCGTCACAAACACTCTTTGTACCCCATTCGGTCCAATATATAACCTTTATCTAAGTAAGTATATAAGTAAATCCCATTGAGATTAAGACCTCATTTTAAGAGACACTGAGTATATGTCAAATAATAATTAAAAAAAATGTAATTACAGGATTTTCATGCCATTCCTGTGTATGGGGAGTCAGCAGGAGGTCACTGGGCTCAACCATGTGAAAACAGGGAAGACCGAGTGTGCGGTGAGAGTGATGGTAAAGAGGCCAGGCTGAGGTCAATGATGAAGTTGCTGATGAGATTTGTGTTGATGTGGTAATGGTGTCATGGCGCATGAGAATGATGGTTGATGATGATGGAGTGAATATCAACCTCTCACAAAAACACTCTGAGCTTCTGAATCCTTGTCCGCCCGCGCACACACACACACACACACACACACACACACACACACACACACGCACGCACGCACGCACGCACGCACACACACACACACACACACCCTGATTGATCTTAACGGTATGATCTATACCTGGGGTTCAACCCAATTAACCTTCAAACAAAGGGTGGAGTGTCAGGGATTGTGTTTATGTAGGAAACAGAGAGAGAGAGAGAGAGGGGAAAAGCGAGGGTATGGAGAGCTGAAGGAAAGCTACAGAGAGATAGAGGGCTGACACGGCTAACAGGACAGCAGAAACATGGGGTGAGGATATTGAAACCAGGCAAAGGTTAATCTCACTGGCAGCATTAATTCTTTTTTACAATCAGATCTGCAGAGACGTCTAGCTCAGTTTGAAACTGGAACAAGGAGGCTCAGTAAAGGTTGGCCCAAACTAAAAGATTTTTCAAATCTTAACAGATTTTGAAAATGTGAGAGAGCCCACACATAACGACATGTTATGTTAAATTTAACAATTGTGTTCCTATAGTGTGTGGAGAGCAATGATTTTGCCAAAACAGCACACCACACACTAACAGATTAATTCATCAACAACAAATGTCAATACTAAAAAAACGGAAATCTCACAAAATCTCTCGCAATCAAACGTGACTTCAGTGTAAACAAACATGGCGGACGACGGGCAGGAAGAATTAGATGTTAGTTTTTGCACTACTTTGTACTGGAAATTCACGAAGGATGGATGGATGACAATCAGAAAGAAGACACCAGTGCATCTGATGAAACCCTTGGTGGTATTTTAGATGTGTGCCTACGGTATATAGGATCTTGGAATCTGAGTTAGATGTCAGATGAAATGGACTTTAAATAAGAGCAGGCATGTGATTGGACTTAACATCACATATAAAATCTAACATAGTAGCACACTGCCCCAGATGCCACTTAGGATCTATATGTCAGTTAATTGTATTATTGATGGATGGTCTTGTTTTTCTTTGTCCTTAATGCCTACACTAGCTCCTGGACAACATATCAAGGATGGGATTCTGTCATTGCATTATTTTATTTCTCTCAACACAAATCTAGATTATAAATCATCATAACTCAGTCACAGTGACATATTGTAAATATAATAGCTGTTGATAGTTATTGCTCATTAGAACACAAATATGAGGATTTGTGTTTAACTCTGCATTAAAGTCTATTAAAAACATATAACACTTTCGTGGACATAATGAAATTATCTTTTCTGAAACTATACATACAGTATGAAGCATTTATTGCATTTTGATTGTATTTATTGTAATTTGTGCTGCACCACTAGCTCATCCAGACAGTGAAAATCCCATTTGAGAAGCGCTGCAGGACAAACAGCAGCAGGATTTAAAGCCTGTCATTGTAACGGCCCTTTTCTAGGATCCATAAAATCTGCTCTGTGACCAGCTTCCAGGAATGAAAGTTGTCAGTGAAGAGGAGGGGGCTGACGGTGGGGGGGTTGAAGGTCAGGGCTGCAGTAAAGTGTGTTGTATTGTAATTTTACTACAGCCTTTGACACTGGAGCAGGGTGTCAACTCCCCCCAGTCAGGAAGATGCAGCTTATAGCCTCCAGTTTCAATCAGAGATCTGGAGACTTCGATATCAGAATCAGATAATGGTGCGAGTAAATCCTACTGGGTGTCTCTAACGCATTACATCCCGGATCAATTCATCAATTCATCACCCGCACCAGATCCTCCGACCACATCACTCCCATTCTCATCCAACTACACTGGCTCCCTGTTCAATACCGGATTGACTATAAAAACCTTCTGCTCACCTACGAAAAGCCCTCCGCAACCTTGCCCCTATACCTCACTGACCTCCTTCAGGAGTACACCCCCTCCCGTTTCCTCTGCTCATCTTCAGCTGGTCTTCTGACCACCCCCACCTCACGCCTCAGCACCATGGGAGCTATAGGGCTTTCAGCTGCACTGCTCCCAGGCTCTGGAACTCCCTCCCTCCACACATCCAGCAGTCTGACACCATTACAACATTCAAATCCCACCTCAAAACTCACCTGTTCAAACTGGCATATTCACTGTAGTGTCCATCAGTCCATCATATGTGTCTTTGTCATGTCTGGCTGTTTTTATCTACTTGAGTGTTATTTTATCTTTGTAATATGTCCTTGGGTGTCTTAAAAGGCGCCACCAAAATAAAATGTATTATTATTATCATTATTATTATTATTTTGTTGTGGCAGGAAGTGAGATATTTAGTCGCCAACCCTGCACATTCCCCATTCCACATTTTCCCCAGAATGGGAGGCTAAACATAAAATAAAGTTTTTGGGGATTGCGAAACTTTGATGCTGAATACACAGAGACAAAATATGGTCAGAATTTCCTCAAAACCTTCCTCTCTCACTGCATCTTCTTTCCTGCTCTCTTTCACACAGGTTCTCCTCCTGACCCTCCTCTCTGTCTCTCTTTTACATATCAGATGGTCCTCACTCGCCTTTCAGCCTTTCTCTTTCTGCAGCTTCTTCCCAGAGTGTTCAGCACCAACTCTGTTCCTGTGCTGGTGTGGTCCGGTTCGCTCCATCCTCTCTTCAATTATTCATCACATGATGGTTAGTGTAAGGCTGCTGACTCCTGTGTTCCTGTATGTCTGTGTGTGTATATACAAGTATGCAGTGAATTCGCAATCAGCTTATACAGTGAAGTGTTTTTGTTTGGTCTGTACCTTTAACACGTAAACCCGGTCAGTCGTGCAGCCGGTCATGAATCTCAGCATGATTCTAATGAATCCTCCATCTGGACATTTTCCTAGCTGAGAGCTAACAATGCATTTCTGCAGCCTCTGCACATGTTACCTCCGTCTGTTTAGCTAATAATTAGATTTGTTTGTCACAGTGGGGCTACGATGTGCACTCCAGGACACATTTATATTATGTGTGGCAACAATCTCTGTGTTATTTCTGTGCGTCCGTGATTCTTTAGAACTGGGGCTAAACAGCTGATTAAAAAAAAATAATGGTTTGAGCTATCAAGTCGTGCTTTGGAAAGACCTCTCAGGGTTTTTATCATCAGTATTTCTGTGTGTGTGAATGTGGGTTATTTTTCATAAATTTAGTTCAGCTTGTATGTTTTTTACCTTTTTCAAATTACCCATATGTGTTTTACAATTAATCACAAGATTTTCAGTCTTTTTTATGCAACTTTGAATGGCTTCCTTTTAGATTTTTATGGATGAGAAGTCAGACATTTGATGATTATTCTAAATATTCATATTCTGTCTTGTGTCATCATAGCATTCTCTAGTCTTATCCAGACGAATCTCTTTGTTGCGATGATCTAATACTCCACCGAGACTAATAAAGTATAATTTAATGTAATCCACTGCATGAACGGTCAGGCGGGAAATTTCATGCAACTTGCACACAAAGTGAACATTAATAAGTTAGATAATTTATTGACTTTCATCCAAAGCACAGTGCAGCAGCATGAGCCTGTACATATTCAGAAATAGTGGTGTTACTGTAGTGTTTCTGCCTGCTACCCACTGAGCTCCACTGAGAGTAGAACCCTAACCCTTTCTACTGTATTAATGTCATCACTCAATCAATAACACAATGAAACATGCTGTGTAGAGCTAAGGTTTAATGGAAAAATGCTTTAAAAACAATCATTTTTTATCACAGGTTATTACCAACATTGTGCAATGCAACAACATTTCTTTGTTAGTAGTTCAGACACAATAAGTTTGGATTAAAGTTCCATCTATAATGTCTATTCTATAAGGAAGAACCCAAAAGCTCAGGAAAGCTACCCAGATATATTCTTAACTCTTCCTAGTATCAAAATCACCAGACACACAGTAATGTTAATTGCTATTATACCTTCCATAATAAACTAGACTTTATTAATCAAGACACATGGATGATAAACCTGTTTTAGAGCCTTATTGTAACATCTATCACTCCGACAGTCTCTACTGCGTGTTAGTCTAAGAAAGCTATTCCAAAAATTTAATGCTCAGTTAGATGACTTACAAGTTGATGCGAAGTGAAACAGACGTTACATAGACATAACTAATTTTCCACTCTTCCCGAAATACAATCATAGCCCGACTGGAGGTGTCAGGGCAATCAAAAGCGGCATCAATCCATCACCCTCATCAAACTCAATCACGCTCCCAACTGAGCCCTAGCAATCTTCACGGGAACCGGCAAGAGCAGCGGGGAGGGCACAACAATGCTTATTAACAATTCGAGCTGGGGGGACGTGTCTTCTTTTCTAAGTGGTGTCACACAGCTTCATTTGGAAAATAACAGGCGAGGGGGAGGCGTTCAAAGATCAATCTCTTGATTTGTGTAATTATGCTCTCAGAAAAATGGAAATGGCTGCTTCAGTGAGCCAGTGCAACAAGTCAAACTGCGTGTGTTGCTCACTCGCTCAACTCCGGTGTAATCGATTTGCACTAATATGGATACAAGTCCTCATTAAAGAGTGTCTTGACATTTCTTGGGGATCTGAGTTATCTCTTCGTGTCTGAGGTTTGTCTGCTGTCTCAAAGTTGCCGGCACCCAAAAAAGATTGCCAAGACTGTCCTCGTATGACTCTTTGAGGTTATTCCTGCTCAACTCCTTTAATGTTCCGAAAAACATTATGTGGGGTCTCCTGCTTTCTCCAAGCTGCGAGCTGAAATAGTCAATATTTTTCATATTAAGCTAAGGGGGTCTCTTGTAGTGATGGACCAAGAAAGTATTATATGTAGCCTATTGTACTTAATTATTTTGGTGTTTCGGCAAACAAAATCCATTCCAATTAACTAGTCATGACAGACAAAGTAAGCAAGTTCGTGGAGCAGTTAAGAGTCCGATATTTTTCTCAGGAGTTGGTGAAGCCAAAACAGCTAAAAGGAGTGTGAATATTGGACTTATATTTGTCGGGTTACCAAAACCACAACTTCAAATGAGTGCTAATGTTGCTCTCTGTGCATTGGTTGTAGCCTATAAGAGGTTTTTGCTAAGATGTTAGCCATAACTAATGAGGTGATAGTATTTAAATATTGAGTCTTGTTCCGCTGCCACCAAGTCTAGACATCTTAGATATTAGTCAGCGTGCAGCTGGGCTCATCAGATAGTTTCTGATAAAAGAGAAATATCAATATAACCACTGCTGGAGGTGGTCAGAACTTGGCCACATCTAAAGACGCTTTCACAAGCCATAGTCTGTTTGGCTATTCCCAATCAGAGTGAAATTTTTACTTTGGTTCGGTTTCACAGTGGAACGAATAAAAAGATTAATTGCTGAGGCGCGTGTACGAATCAGTAGCGCCACTTCTACAGGAAATCGGCACTGATCTGTGTACACGAATCCCTTCTCCTCCAGTTTATCTCCAATGACTTCATTGCATCACTATTTCTGTGTATGTTCTCTTCGGCCCAGATGTCAAGCAAACATCGGACTTCTACAGAAGTCCAGGTCAATCCTCTCCCACTCATGTTAACCTGTCATTTACCTGTGTCCATCTCAACAAATGCCCACACAGGCAGCCCATATCCCACTGCGTTTTGGTTCACTTTCTGCAAATGAGTCTTGAGGTGGTCTTGGAGCGGTTCTGCACCAGGATTTGATTACTGCGTTCACTACTGCCCAAATGAACCACACCAGAGTTCGATTAAAACGGTTAATTAAAAGTGTACTGTAAATGCAATGTGACCTCAAGCCACAGTGATATAAATGTTGTAATATGGGAATATATCCAACCAATCGAGAGTTAGTGATCACAAAGAATACTTGTTTTTTTTATTTTCCACTTTACATCAATGTGGAATAGACCCATAAAAGCTGCTGGCCGCGGTGATAAAAGTCTAGGTTATGTTCTCCTTCACAGGATGTCATAAAGCAGCACGCGGCATTTCAGAATGAGTTCCCCACAAGCAAACAGTAACACTGCCTAATGTTGTCTTCTTCTTTTTGCAGCATGTTATCTACTGCACTACTTCAGGTTGGTTAGCTAACTCTCGCATCATGATGCTTTGTTTGTTTCAGCACGTCCTATGTGATCACAGCCTCGGGGCTGAGCTCTATAATGGATCTCCGGTATTGTCAGCAAGGTCTTCGTTTTCATTGTGATCAGAAAATCATTAGGAATCCATTAAGCTTGTGTCAATTTTTTGTGCAACTCAGCTTGCAATCAAAGCGAACACAGGAGCAGGATTAAATATATTGACTTTAGATGCAGTTACAACAATTGAGCAGGTATGTAATCAGGCTCTGGGGTTTGGCCTTTACTTAAACTAAAGAGAAAGCAGAGGAGAAAGCAGAGGAGTCCTCTATATGAGCAGGATTAGTACTAGACGGCATTCCAGTAGAATACAAAGGAGCCAAGCAGTGGGCAGATTGCATTCTGCTGGGTCAAGCCTCCATACTTCTCACTTTGTTTCTGTCCATCATCCACAGTACTGCAATCAATAGTCATTAAAATCCACAGGTATTACAGACTAATACAATACCTTGAACAATGTTCCCTACCTTGTACATTTTACATATTTAAATAACCATATAGCAATATTCATACACGGCATATTGCTACAGAAGAAAGGTTTGGAGAGTAGGTGATGTTTAAACAGCATGAAGCAAAATCCTGAATGTACAACAATTACAAAGGTCAGATCCTACCGTACCTTAAGCTAAAACATAGTTGTGCACGAGAGACAGCAAAGACCATGAGGTTCACTCTCACGTGATACAAGCAGTCAGGATATATAACGTTTGAGAAATGTAATCCTCTGGGCTACAATGCACAAGCACATAGAAAGAGGTAAGGTGTTCTATGGTTTTAACATGAATTACTATAATTTTGAAGTTGGTATAAATACTGTAAACAAGCAAGATTATCAGCAAGAGTGGCAGCGCCTACTGGCCATATGTGATTGTACGAAATTAATATAAAATGAGCATTTCAAATTAAGCCAGTATAGCCGACTGAATGGCACGCACAAACAAAAAGGCTGGGTGAGATACTGAAGAGGGATGGAATTACCTGTACTAGTTCACATGATAAATTCAGCATTATATTTCCACAGCACTAATTCCAGCAGTACAAAACCAGCATGCCATTGCTTCTACTTTGTTTGTTTTTCTAGCGCTGTTAAGTTACCGTCAGTTAAACTCAGCACTTCTTGCAGATGTTACAAATTAAAAGCCTACCAAGAACACAAGGGATTATGCCCTTTGAGCTGCTTGGAGGCTTTTAATGTGATGTGCAGGAAGTGTTGACTTTCATTGACGGAAACTTGTCCACCTTGATTTTGAAATCTGGGATGTGCTACCCTATCACATTTCTTATGCTAATTGGATTTTGGGTCTAGCAATCCACCGTGAATCCCATTGTTGAAGAGCAACCTCCTTTACCAGAACTCAATGTACAAAGTATTTCAGTTAACCAGAGTGCAGTGGAAATATCCTGAATTTACCAGGACAACAAGTGAACATGGAAAAAGTTTAGAGATTGCATTGATAGCAATAGCATCAACAATAAAGGCCTGGTTATCTCAGCAGTTTTATATGTGGGTTCAACAAACCAGGAGGACGGTGCTGTGCTGCTATTTAGTCACACATTTTGTCAAATCAAATCTTAAAACAAATACAGGACTTTCACCCAGGAGACTGCTGTTAGTGTCCTGAGTGAAACTAAAAGTCAATGTTGACTTATTTTTCCGTAGTACTTAACGAACGCCAGTCACGTAACAAACATGCTTATTTTACATAACAAACATACTTAAACTAAGCCAAACCACAACCTTATCAGCCTAACCAAGTACTTTTGTTGCGTAAGTAGACCTAAAATCTAAGTAAATCTACGTTTGAAGTTTGTATGCGTGTATCGAGCACAAACTGTAAGTTTCCTGTGAACACGGAAGTTTATTTTGAAAAGACTCTATGCATGTAATGAGCGGAAACTGACATGCCATCCCTGACACGTCCAAAACTGATGCTAGAGGGGTACCTAGAGCGTCATAGTTTGAAGCGTAGGGTCACTGACCAAGTATTGGTATTTGACGAGTTGGACATATTGTATACCACTATGGTTTTAGTTGTTTACAGTAATTATACAAAATGATCACAATTCATTTGACAGTCATCTAGTGATACATGCTACTTTGTGGCACAACCATGAGTTGACTGCAGTACGAATGCATTTTTATGCAACACTAGCACAGACCTAAAACATAACTTACAGTAATACAATAATTCAATAGAGAAAAAAAACAACAACAACCCACTCTTATAATAGGAACCAGATAATGCAAAGGATAGTATTGATGTTGCCTTGTCCTTCATCCACTTAAAGGGCTTCAGTCCAAAAACCTATTTGGATAAAACAGTTTAACCTTCCATTTGACACACTTCCAAAGCAGTATTTATTGCCCTCTGTAAAAAGTAGTTATACTATAAAACAGTGTTCTTAAGACATTTACTATCTTCAATAATATTTAAAAGCATGTTTTACATCCTCTGTGGCGATAAGGGGATATTTCAAATGCATAAATGTCCCATTTTGGACCAAAGCTCTCCTTATAGAGCCCCTATGTCCTCATGGATGCATTAAGATGAATAGTGTTGGCATCTGATCCCTCTAACACTCCAATACAATGAACACTTCTTCCAGCTCAGTTGACTTGCATGGATCAGGAAGCAACAACAACACAAGACATGGATGTACACATGAGCAGTGAAAAGGCTCAGTCAACCATGGTCATGACGCACACATTTACAGCGTGCTGAGAAGCTTGGTTATAGAGTTAGGAAGCATATGTGGATGAATGACACATATTACTATACTTGAAATTCCTCTCCTGAATCATTCAATCTAAGTTAAACGAGGAGCAAACAGTCTTGACTTTTGATGGTTTCCCATCATTCTTCCGTATCTTTGTGAACACATCTGCAGAAAGGCGCAAATCCAAGAACACACACATACAAGGAGTTTTATCAAATGATGAAGCTGCATGTTTGCAGGCGGATGTATAATAGAGGAGATGGCCACCTCAGCTCAAGCTTGAGATGGAGCAATGCAAATGTCACTCACCCTATCTGACAATACACTTGATCAGTACAGTGCCGGCGATTATATAAGCTTTAAAACAGCATTCTCCCCCAAAACTTAGTTTAAAGTAACTTTATGCGGCACTTATTATTATTTACCATTAATTTGAATATTGTTCAGCTATACAGTACAATGGGGTCAGCCCTTGCTTTGGAAAAATATAATTACTTTTTAATAAATACAGGTTAGGCCAATAATGCAGCATCAGGCGAATTAAGGCCTTTGTCGTAAACTGGGTTACAATGGCCCAAAGTTTGATATAATGGAGGACAGAGTGTAAAACTTTTAATGACATCTGCCTGGTGAAGTCTTAAAGGGGCACTCTACCAATTTTTTTTTTTAAAGATCAGATCACTTTAAAGTTGGAGAAAATACCCCTGATAGTGTCTCATGATGTCATTAGGGTTTCTCAGCTTGGGCATCAGAAAAAGCCTGCAACAAATGTTGGGGTTCAGAGTTCGAAAGACATGGACATTTACCAGGCAGGGAGGGCAATAAAAAGATGCCGTCCAGTTGCGTCATGGGAAACGTAGATGATGATCAAGTTTTATTGGAGTTTGACCCACAGTAGGGATTAAAAGTCAGGATATATCGGCCTCTGCTGCACAGATTGACGATTATTTACGATAATATACAATATTTTTTCTAACATTGGTCCCCCAACGTAATGGAAGTGCAGTTCTAAATTGCTGGAGTGTGCCTTTAAGTTTTTTTTAATGTTAACATAAAATACATGTCATTTCAACTCTAGCAAAGGTATCCTGATGTTTTAAAATGGATAATAGAAATGGGTATTGCAAGGACTGTATTTTGGGACACAGACCTTTGTATTGTGATGTTCAATGAAATGCCAGAGCACTGGTTTATTAAAAGGAGTATATTAAAACTAAAACAACAATTTGGTGGTGAGGAGAAACAAAAATAGCTCGAAGGAAAGTATCACCTCTACCACTCCATTGCTACTTTGAGTGATTCAAGTTAAGTCGTAAACAGGAAATTCTAATTTACTCCCAAAAATTTGAGTAAATCAAGTGTTTAAATAATAATATACAGTGTGTATGTTATCAATGTATTTTTGTCTACTTCTTCTAAAGACATTGCCACGGTGTAAAGAGTCTATAGTCTCCACCTGCAACCTCTTCACAGAGCGACAAACTGCAAGTATGCTATGGACACACACATGCAATATAAACTCACTAAAAAGGATCAGCAGCCGCGAACCAACAGCTCAAGAAAGAACAGCTAGTGTTGGCTCAGCAGGGTCAAACGATATGCTCTAATGTTGTGAAACATGCATGGATACATCTGTCTGTTCAGCTACAGTTGACTTGAAAGACTATGAAAATATAGAAAACCTCCGCTCTTCACACACACACTTTAAAATATGACATCCCTGACAGTCTTAACGTTCCGCTGAGGATGACTCTGTGTGGCTATGAAGGCCTTGGATTCTGATCTACAGTATGTTGCCAACAGTGAGTACAATTCTTAGTATCAAACAAGGGATTTAACCTGAGTTAATACAACAGTCTGTACGAAATACTAACACATTTACTTTGAAGTTTAAAAAAAAGCTGTGTTAAATAGACAACTCTAAATTTGAATAAGACTAATTAAAAGTCTAGATTTTCACATGATAGCATGGAGAGAGATGCTGGAAATCTATTCTCTAAGGCTCCGGTAAGCACTTGTTTATTTACATATAAGCTCTAATCCCCTTGTGAATAATTTCCACACCTGACAAAGAAAATACTTCCATCCTTTCAAGCCTCCATCTTAAAAGAACAGATAGGTTAGCTAAAGGAAAAAAAAAAACTCAGAAAGGAGGAGTTCCTTCTGTTCTCATCTGTCACTCTTTTATCTAACATCCTCTCTGAACTCAGGAATCTAACTCCAGTTTTCTGACACATTTAGGCTAGGGATGATGAGACCCATCGCTTCTCGTCCTTTTTCTTGTCCCTCTCTTTCTCTTTTCTCTGAGAGATAGGCAGAAAGTGAAAATGGATAAGGGAGAAAAAGTACACCGCTGGCTGAATCTACAGGGCCACCCTGTCGCTTCAGAGGGGAAAAAAAGACCCAACTGCGCTGCTGCTGCTCCAGCTCTGCCACAGAGCCCGTCTAGGAGCCTCTCGGGAGGGGCCCTTCAACCAAACGCCCTGTCACCGTGCAGTAGGCTCACACATGAGATAACCGGCCGACAAGTCGACAGCACTTGCGTCAAGTCACAAGAGGTCGTCGTAGTCCAGCATCTTCGAGTGCTGACGGCTTTTCCACAGGCGGAACAGACGGAAGTCAAAGTACATCTCGATCATCTCTTTGCCTGCAGCCAGATGAGACAACACAGGGAAAACAAAATCAAGATTTCACTACTGGGAAAACCTGAGCTCACCTAGCACCACCCATTATATCACATTCTGCTGATCATTAAGAGGACGGACAGGCTGTGGTATGTTGTGATTATATCACAGCTAAGGGGTGTTGTTCCGCCCGACGTGACGCGGAGGCGGTTGCTATGGAACGGCGGTTGCTTAGGAACGTGCACTACAGCAGCTAGCATATTTATTTTTCTCATCACAGGCTAGCGTAATATTGATTTCATTATTTGGCTCTTTATTTTACATTATTATATGTTGCCATTTATTGTCCAACCACTGAGAAACTGTCCAGCGTCAGTAGGAGGACTTTGCTTGTACTAGGCCTGTACCTTATTTTGTTGTCAGGTTTGCCAATAGCTCTGGAGAGAGGATTCATACTATTGCGGCCATAATCTCTCTCTCGTGTCAACCCGCGTCGGATAGTTTATAGGAGTCGTGGAGCTGTGGAGGCAGTGGTTAGTGTATTTCTGCTGCGTTCCTGCTTGCTCGCATATTCTGGACAACATTGTGGAACTTCAACAAATCTACTCCTCCATCGAAGTTAACCTTTAATGTTTCCATCGGTTGTTCCGTGTTGGCGGAAGTGATCCCCCCGTGACCCTGTCGCTAAGCAACCACGACAACACATTAGTCTAACTTTTTTTTTTCTCATTTTCTGAAAGAGCAAAGGAAGACATGAAACATTCCTCAGTTAGGTAAGTATCCCAGAGAACACCATGTCTGCTTTTAGTGTTGTTGTTGTTGTTAGATTTGTTCTCTGTTCAGGTTGTGATGTATTATGTGAGATCAATGTAAACGTACTCAGATTATTGATGGAATTCTAGACGTCATCAATTTTGCTGACAATACTGTGATTGTGGCGGGAGCAGGATCTGGGTCACTGAGCTGTAGATGATTTTCTGTCATGGCGCCATCAATCATTGCATTGGTGTTTTCAAAATAAAGGACATGCTTGCTGACCTTAGGAGGTCATCCATTTTTCCAAACATGAAATGGTACTGGTACTATAGCATTACTGACAGCAAACTGTATTTTAAACCTAATGTTGACTTTGTTTTTTTAGAAATTGCAACTTTCTTGGGAAAGCGAATCCTTTCAATGGTTGTGTATCTATGATGATCCTTTTTTTTTTGGCCACAAAAACAGCATAACTCTAGGGAAGAAAGGTGACTTTTCCTCTAGCGCCACCAGTAGGCTAGACTTTTTGTCTAGTGCCATCATCAGGACAAAACAATAATAATTATAATATAATGACATTCCCATGAGCCTCAGCTGCATGCTAATAAATTCTAATCTCATACCTTCTGATCTATCACCTAGAAAACAAATGCTTTGCTGTCCTCAAGGCAATATATGTGCACTTTATTTAATTAGTCAATAAGCAAAAAGCAATCTGCACTGCAAAAGATGACCTCATATGCAAAATACATTAAAAAAAACTAACACTGAGGTTTTAGGGCTGATCTCTGACCTGTAGTATTAAATTAATTTTTTAATTTGTAATTTCTTTCTACATTAATATAGTACACCCCGTTCTTATTTAATTCCATTAACTCCCTGTACATGCTAGATCACACTTCAATATCCTACTTTTAACTTAATATTACACAGACTTGCACCATCCTACTTATCACCTCTAGTCATTCCTCATATACCTGCTAGGGCTTTACGACCTCAAAATGCCAGTCTCCTGACTATTCCCAAAATAAATACAACATCAGTAGGTAGTACGGCCTTCTCTTACCAAGTCCCCCTTCTTTGGAATCGTCTTCCTACTCAGATTCGAGAAGCTACCTCGGTCGAATCAATCAAAAGTAAACTCAAAAACATCTTTTCACATCAGCCTTCAACCGCACTTAGTCTGCCCTCAAATATCAACTATGGTTTCTGTAGATTTTTTGTATATTCTGCTAATGCTGTTACTGTTTTTATAGTATGCATTGTGTGCGTCTAATTTTCCATTTGTAATGCTTTGGTGTAGTTTATCTCATGTTTTTTTGTGTTTTGCTAATGTTGCTCATTGCTATTTTTATTATATGTACAGCCCTTTGAGGCATGCTGTGTGATATTGGGCTATAATAAACTTTGACTTGACTACATTCAGCACAGTCATATGAATAAAACACAATAAGTGCTGAATGCTTCTTCACAGTATCACAGGTTGTATGTATGGAGAGAAAAAGAAAGGTGGGAAAACACATAGAGGCGATAATGACATTTTAATAGGAAAATAATTAGCATTGCGTCAGTACAGTAGATGTCGGAAAAAATGACTGATGAGGGATGCAGAGTTCACGTTTATATATATGCTCATGTTCCCTAATGTGCTGTCTTCATAGCTGAGCGGCTTACTGCCATTGATTAATGGCTACTATTAACATTCAGCGAGTGTACAGGTGAGGCCGAATCAATGCAATACTGTATGTATGTTTTTAGTGTGTGTGCATGGTGTGCGTGCAACTCTTTTGTGGCACAGATGGAATAAAGATAAGCAGAAAATCTAGCTTGTGTGAGTTTGTAACTATTTGCAAATGTGCGTGTGGTGCTCTCACCCTCTGCAGACAGCTCGAGTGGGGACTTGAATTCGACTGAGGAGGGTCTCATCAGCTTCATCAGAGTCTGAATCAGCTGCAGGGGAAAGAGGGAGAGAGACAGAGAGGAGAAGTTACAGAGAGGGAATACTTCATTCCAAACGCCATCAGGCATCCTGAAATGAAAACAAACAAACCAGTGGTGGTGGTGCAGAGGTACGCCTGTATGCAGAGAGCAGGAGGAGGCCCTTGCAGCACTTTGATTCTGTTCATGCAGCACTGCGGCTGAGTGGATGTGAAAAGGTCAATGTGCCACTTACACTGCAATAGCTGAGTATAAGTGAAAGGCACTTATGGTAATGTTTTCTGTCCATATAGACGCATCTGTCAGAGTGGATCCATAGTGAGGTAAGGGCCTGGCAAAGCAGGGTCACATCCATACAACACCTAAACTCTACCTGCCTTTAAAAGCCGATAAAGAGCGTTATGATTCATATCTTTATATGAGGAAATATAAGGAATAACTAGAATTAGCACCTCACAGATATATGCCTCCACCAACCAGTGAAGTTGCATGCATGTCTGACCAAAATGTCATCACTTCATCATTTCACCCTATTAGACATTTGTGGGAAATTGTCATAATTAGCCTATGAATTCTTGAGTTGTGGCCAAAAACAGGTTTTCTTAGGTCACAGTGACCTTTGACCAACCTTAGAAAGTCCTGTGTTTCTTTGACCCCGTCCACCAACCCTCCCACCCGTCCTTAGTGAGCTTCCTCACTTCTTATACTCGTTATTATTCCACTTAACTTTCAATAACGGTCGCTCGATATACTACGTCACACGCTCTGCAAAAATGTCGACATTCGACCACATATCCGTGGTTTGCAGAAACGTACAATGCCAACATTTGTTCCTGGAGACTGGGCTGAGTGGGCTGAACCTGTGTCACCGCCATCATTAAGACAGTCTTCAGATGATTCATCAGAGCATCATCAGTAGCTCACGCTGGGTTCGGGATACTGATGGAGATTCTCTAGGCTGCATTTGAAATGTGCAATGTCACTGAATGACACGCTCAGTGTTCATTTTAATTTGATATTCTGTTTCTAGGGTGACTCTGTAACATCTGTCCACGGACTACAGATGAAATATAGCTTCTTGGCTAACTCATTTATAGCAATGTTTGTTAATGTGCACTTTCCCTGTTAAATAAAACCAATAAATAAAATAAGAAATGTGGATTTGATAAATGGCTCCCCTCACTGTGGACTCATACACTTTTATTGGACTTTTGTTCTTTGCAGAGCTTTATAGCCAAAACACAAGATGAGCACATCAGCCATTACCGTGTGTTTATCTGGAAGCCTGTCAGACCTGATGACACTCTCTCCACACTTTCACCGCCTCCTCCTCCCTCTTGTTCCACATCGTCATCCCTGTCCCTTGTCTCACTCCCTGGGGTCTGGTCCAGTGCCAGCTGGTGTGCCATCACACATGGAGCCGAGCAGCCAAACGGCATTTGCAGGTTTCATCTCCAGAAGGATATGCCGTGCATCCGTCAGTTCAAAGACGGATGATGTTTTATGCTTTTTGGTTTTCTTCCTTTATTGAAAATCTAAGATTTCTCAGAGTTTCAACATACAAATGTATATATTTTATGGGCAGTTCAAAAGAGGGGAAAGGACGTCGGCATAGCTTTAGATGAAGATGCATTTGCAACAGAAAAGTAATAAAATTAAACAAAACAACTACATTTATTCATAATTTTTATCTCACTCCATGAAGGAGGCGTTCAATCTCGAAAGATAACTCCCCATATTGCCTCTGATGTTCAGATATTTTTATACATGACAAAATATAAGAAACTAATTGGTCATATTTTGCAAAGAAATGTATTTTGTTATCTTGGTTATCAAAACATTCAACATTCAAGTTATTCCTTGAGAGAAACTGTGGGTACATTTCTGAAGATTTCAAGGCCCCTTTCCTTGAATATTTGGAACATTTTTCAGTGGTGGGGACATGAACTGTAGATGTGAGTTGAGTTTCAGTTGTTGATTTAGTGCCGGTTTAACGGGGGTTGTGTCCCAGACTATATCTTGTCTTGTCATCATTGTGAGGTTGCCAGGCAACCAGCCTGTCTGTATAAGTTTGTATCTCTTGACATATGGAGGATGAAATCTGTTCAAGCCATAAAAAAAACATTTGTGAGAGACAAACAGATCAGTCATATTGTAAATGAGCTCTCTGTTGATAATATTATAGCTCTAAATGCGGAGCAGGTACACAGTGAGCAGGCATATGGTCTGTTGATCATAATGAAGGAACTGAACGCAGAACTGGAGCTCAGTTACCAGCTCAGGTGCGTAACCTGGACATTTCCCTGAGGCTTTACAGTGGCAGGCCATCAATAGAGCATAATGTTTCAGAGCTGGGGTCAGAGCTGCAAATGCTAATGCAAGGAAGCTGTTAGCAAGTAAAATGTTACTACTACTGCTGTTACTAGAGCAGTGAATCTGATCTCATTAACCCTTATGCTATTGTTAAACTAAGTGAGTGCCTACAGCGAAACCTACGGAGCCAGTCTGGCAACATTTGTGAAAAAAAATATTTTTGATAAGTGCTTTAAAAAAATCATTTTGCGTGGCCACGAGAAAATTATTGATAGTGTTGTTCGTTGACTAACTGGTAGAACCCTAACTCCTCAGCCGTGCGTTGTTCCACTGAATAGGCAGTATTTTGCTCTTGGACCTAACTATATCTGGTATGTAGATTCTTACGACAAGTTAAAACCATTTGGAATGCACGTCAATGGTTTCATAGATGTTTTTTTTCTCGCAAAATCATATGGCTGAAAGCTGCACACACAATCAGCGGCCTGGATGTTATAGATGTAAGACAATGAATGAATTCAAAATAAAATCGTTTTTCTTTTTCTAACTTTTGATGTCACTGATATGTTTGTTGTGTTTGCTGGAATTTGGGCCATCTCTAATGATGTGAACAACACGCAGTTTAAATTAATTACTCATAATTACCTTTATTCATTGCATAATAAACAGCATCACTCCAAAACTGACACCCATCCCACCACATCTAAAAAAGCTTGAATTATCTCGTTCTCATGCTTTAAGAAGGTTGGAGCCACGCTATATATATATATAATTTATATATGGGTCAGAGGAAAGTATACTGTGCATGTATGGGGTCTATAGCATGGTGTAGCCACCAGGTAGTCTATATTTAGATCAGTAAAAAATAGTGTTGTATTTGTTAACAAAAACAAAATATACAAAATATTCTATGCTAAAAACTAAACTATACTATTTTTTTTCCATGACGAAGACACAACGTTGACGATGCGAAACACTGTATGAAAACAAAACTAGGACTAAAATGTCAATATATCTTTGATGAAAACAAAGAGTTGACTAAAATGGAATTTGAAAATATTAACTCCAATGAAATCTGTATTTTTGTTACAAATCAAGATGACACACCTTTTTTTTTTTTTTTTCTAAAAATCAAACAAACCCATAACTTCTCTTCCTGTGCCCATGGGTCGTCTTCCCAGTAGCACACCTGTAACGCAGCGCCACATGGCTTCAGGAGCTTGGCCCAATGACAAGGTAGTAACGGCTGTGGGTATTGAATGAAGTACTCAGTTGGTACCAGTATCACTTTAAGGTTCCTTTTCTTATGTTTATGTATATATTTACTGATAGAGCTGTAAGGAGTGATGCTGGGAGGACTATGGAGCGAGCATCATCTGATGGTAGCTCTGTCAGTCAGTCTATTAATAGCGGCTCTCCAGCTGAGCTAGCAGGAGTGCAAACAGGCAGCAGCCTCCCTGTTCATCCCCCGTGTGACTTGTACTGACTCGCTGTGGAGAAGATGCCAAATGTCACGACGGTGCACTGCTAGGGCTTCTTTATACCTAGAAGATACGTGCCCAAGGCTCGTACAAGCTCGGACTGTTAGATATTTGCTACATGCAGCATTTAATACCGTCAATTCTCAAATGCGGCCTTTATTTAGCTCAACTGCAGAGGGTACCAGGTTTATTTTGAAGGAGGCTTATATTAGAAACACACCTTTATGTCTAATTCACTCTGTTTGATAAGTATATTTAGTCATATTTTAGTATGAAGCTTCCTTGTTTTCTGATCTGCTCCCTGTTAATTTTTTGTTGTGGCATTGTGCTTACTAAATACTTCCTGTATCCATTTCAAATTAAAAGCCCTGTAGTAGGGCTGGGTGATATGGCCCAAAAATAAAATCCCTAACCACACCCGATTTACGTTTTTAAATTTGTTTTTTTTCCCCTTGTTGTTTTGTTTTTATTTTAACAATAAAAAATGATTAACACCTGGGCCCCTTCTTCGCATATGGGATACTATGAGAAAATTATTCGGCTAATGTTACCTGCTTTTGCTGAGCAAAACTCAGAGGAGCGTCTTGTCATTAAAGTGAGAATAGCACCTGAAAGGTCAGCCCACCTTAAGTGAGCCTGGGCAGAAGTTGTTGCTAACTAACCCTCTTCACTTTAATCAGCAGGTGATCAGAAAGGCTCGGGTCTGAGGAGCTGTAGCATTTATACAGCGACAAATAAAGTGTAGACACACTGCACTGCTACGTTCACAGATATAATGTTACCGATAACGGCGGAGGGTCAACTTACTGTCGGCCCAGCGGAAACCCTGCTATGAACCGTGATTACCCGAGTTAAAGTGAAATTTTCATTTTAAACATCGTCCTATAATAACAAATGAATTGATAAAATTGATTTATCGCCCAGCTCTACCCTGTAGTATTTAATATATATTTAGATATAAATATTACTAACATACTACATGTGGCACCATTATAAGGCTTATCACTTCCTCAGACAACATCCGTTTCTTGGTTTTTCACTGCCTTGACTGCCCTCACAGCTTCATACTGCATTAAACACAACTCTAAGCATTGAGGTCAAGAGGTACACAAGCATACAATATGCATTAAATGGCCTTTACCCTGCCCCTATCTCTGAAATTCCAGGACTATAATTCATTTCACATTCAGATGTTTTTTGTAAAGTGGGCGGAAGAAGCTCTACATGAGTTCTTAACACCAAAGTGCAGAACAATGGCTGCTACAGCAGTAAGCAATCATAAGACGCAGTAGTGCAGGGGTTCTAGATGGGGCTGCATGAGAAAAGTATGAATATTTTAGTGTGTGGGCATGTTCGTGTGCATACGCCGTGAGTGTGCCTGCATATAGCGAGTGTGTATCAGTCTCTGTGGGGGTGGAAAGGGTCGTGGCAGGGGTACTGGAGGAGGTATGAGTGTGCGAGTAAATGTGTGAGCGTGTAATTGCAGCAAGGGTGAGAGGGTGTAGCTTAATTGAGTGGGTGTCAAGGAGTCTATTTTCCCTGTCATTCCAAAGTGCTGCGTGCGTGTGTGTGTGTGTCCTCCCCCTGCCTGCGCTGTGTGGCAGCTTGACAGCAGCATCAGAGCTGCAGCCAGGCAGCAGAAGGTAGTGGTAAAGTCAGAATTCATACACTTGTCCCTATGATGGATACAAAAATTACTTTCTTGTACATTATTTTATCTTTCGCATGCACAAAAAAATGCTTCCTCTTTAATTATTTTGCTGAGCATATGCAAAAAGTGCTCTGGCATTTACCTTATTTGACTCAAAGCCAATAGATCGTCTAAATGATTTATCTGCAAGGTACTATAGACAGCATGTGACTTTGAGTGTGTGTGTGTGTGTGTGCGTATTTAGGAGTCAGTGTGCTGCATGTCGACATCATTTAAAGTGAACTTTTTCACTAAGTAGTGGGGTGTGTGAGAGTCGTATTATGTTAGGTTTGTCCTGACTACAAAGACAACTATACCTTTTCTCCATTAGCGCTCCCCAGCACATAGCAGCCCATGATGTGGATGAGGTTGGGCTTCGGGTTCAGCTTACTCATCAGCCTGCTGAGCCGCCGCCAGAACCTGGACACACAGGAGAGACGAGAGGTTGTGAAAATCGACAACAAAAGGACGAGAGCAGCGGAGGAACGGAGAAAAGCGAGTTAGTAAGAGGGTTAGGGTCGAAACTGAATGATGATTTGTAAGTAACCGCATTATAGTCACAATTCTGAACACAATCCGGAGGCACTTTATGGTTTGAGATTTCCATCACATGCTTTTATACCACCTGCAATCATTCAAATGTAAAATGTATGCATGATAGGGTTAAAGGAAAAGCTGAATGGTAACATCGACCCAATTCTTTTTTTTTAAACTGCTTCTAAGTTTTTCTAATGGAGCTGACAGCAATGTTAACCCAGAGGTGGGACCAAGTCACAAGTAAGTCTCAAGTCTTTGCTCTCAAGTCCTGAGTCAAGACTGACAAGTGCCGAGTCCTAAACTTTGAGTTTTTAGTCCTAAACAAGTCAAAATGCGCTCGTCACCAAATGTAAAGCCAATTGCTTCTCCGTCTGTAATTTTCAATCCGGACTTTTTGAATACTGCAATTTGATTTTTTTGTTGACCACCGCGTAATTTTTGTATGCAAACAAAGTTATGTGTGGTATCATGTTTTCCAACTGGCGCTCAGTAATGTAACGTTAGTTTTTCATGGTTCTCTCCTGCAACTTGATTGGATGCTGTCGGATTGGTTCAAACAAAATGGATCTTGGGATTTAAGTGTTGACCTGCTGGGAATGAACAGCGTTAACGTTTCAGAAAATGACTTCATACGTGGCACACGTTTTAGATAACGTACTTTTTAATAATTAGGCTTGAGGGAAGGTATCCAGTATTTTCAAGTCCAAGTGAAGTCACGAGTCATTGGTGTTAATGTCCAAGTCGAGTTGCAAGTCTTTGATTTGTCACCCTATTATCCAAACCCAAACAGTATACTTAACATGTGACTAATGACTAACCAGATACCATCACCTCTACGCTGTCGCTATTCATTTATGAAAATTAGGACTGAATGATCTGCTGAAACAACTTTGAATGAATAATGTCTGTTCTTTGCTCTGTCTGATCATAACAATAGATTAATAAAACAAATGTTACATCAATAAAATGAAGTCTTACTGGATCATGTCGTCTTCCTTCTCCACCTTTGCGAAGGTGGCGACTTTATTCTTCAGCAGGTACAGATGTCCTGGACCTCCCTGGGGAAAGGTGTTTGTGTTACTATAGATTCTGGTAAGTATAAAAGTCAGTACAGTTTAAAATGGTCGGAAGAACTGATATCTGTGGTTGACATTGTGTGTAATCCCAAAACATGTTGGTTTTCTTCTACAGAAGATCCAAACGTCAGCATTGAAAAGTAGTAAAATACAACCAAAAACTGTAATGTTTGATGAAACAGAAGTTAAAACTTCACTTTCAAAACTAATAGTAACGAAATAATAATAATAATAAAAAAATAATCAAATACTGACTATGGCCTCTTGTTTCACGGCGGTATGGGCTGGAAGGAGCAGCAGCAGTATGTGTAAAGCTGGCTATCCCTTTACCAGCCAGCTCAGCAACTGATATCATGAACCTCAAGTGAATCTGAAACACTTCAGTTCATCACTGTGATCCATCAGCTGTTTCACTTCCATGTGCATAAGAATGTGGCTGTACTGATCGGGAAGAAGCCTGACAACCAGTTCCCAACCGCATAATACTGAAATATTTACTCGGAGAAACAAATCTCACAAGTTCTTTCGCAGTGAAAACATGCCTCCTTGATAATAATGAAAAAACTGCCTCTTCAATTATAAACAAATGCCTCGTTGACTTCCGTGAAGGTTGCTCTTGTGCATCCTCGCTCATGGCTTCTCAGAGATCCCTCCTCGCTTCTCAGAGCAGAAATAATAGCTTTGAGATCAGAACGACTTCTGGTTCAAGCGAGGAGCGAGGAAATGTCAAATAAGAAACTTGGGATGTACCTTTTACACAGTCTATGGAATATACCTGCATTCACCCTCTGTCTGAAATGCTCCGTTTTAGTGCCTGTCTCTTTAAGACCCCCTCCTGAAAAAGCCCAGTCTGCCCTGATTGGCTTGTGAGAAAAATATGGTGCACTTTTGCAAAGGTAGTTATCAAGGGCCCAATTCCAAACCACCCCCTACACACTCTCCCTACCCACTTCCACTCCGTTTGCGCGTTCGCGTGGAGGGTCCGCCATGTTAAGTGCCATCCCAAACCAATTAGCGGGGAGTGGAAGTGGGCTATAAAACCCTCCAACAGCAAGCTGCATCGATGCCAACTTTACCAGCTGCCCTTACTGACGACGTACAACGCCGTTTTATGTTCGTCATGGAACTCGCTCCAATGTCAATTCTGTGTGACTACCTGTACAAACATTCGTAAACTGCTCAAACTAAGATACATTTCATTTATTCACTTCAAGTAAATAGCTTGTATTTAGGATCAAATATACCCTTGTCTAGTCTAGAAAACAGACAAGTGTTATATATTCCTACAAATATATACAACATATATTTATTATTTTTTACCCCTATAACCACATAATTTATTTTGCCTTCAACTGTGCAATACTGACTTAACAGTACAATTATGTAGTGCATTAATTCAGCTGTGCAACAATAATGTTTACTCCGATTTACTGGCATTACCACTGCATTTATTTATACAGTACATTTAAACTAATATTTGTATTAACTTATACTATTCATGCATTTTTACACACTTACTGATCGATCCTATTTTTCAGCATTATTATTTGCACTGTTATACATATTTCTTATTTGTATTTTCTTATAATTTCTTTCTATTCTAGATTGGGAGCAAAAAGTAACTCAATTTCACATGAATCAATAATGTATTTCTGATTCTGATATGTATTTATAGTTTCCTTGCCGGAGAGAGGGAAGTTCGTCCCGAAGTGGCCGCTGTATTTATACTCTCCACCTTAAAGAATGTGCTTCATTGAGCTATGAGTGTGACTACAAACGGAGTTCACTCCACCACGGAGTGGGAGGGTGTAGGGACCGGATTGGAATTGGGCCAAGCTGTGAGCGATATAAATTATATTCTATTGAGTCTGCATGTGACACCGGTAGGGGAGCCTAATCTGAATGGCTTGTTGAATCACATGTTTTCCGACCAACGCAGCCCATAAAAAAACTGACTGGGTTGTCTTATTTCACAGTGAGACTTTCATAATATGTCCCATTTAAGTCAAGAAAGAATCAGAAGAACACTCAAAATCACCCTCAATCAGAAAAATTAAGACAGTTAAGAAGTCTCAAAAGGGGCCGAAAGACCAGAGTTTCTGGTTTAATCTGCTAAAATGAGGAAGGATCAGGAGCACCCAGAGGAATGTTCTGAGTATAAGGGAACATTTTCTGTTTCACAACTGAGGACACTACAACTAAATAAAACTCATTTGGGTATAAAAAAAGAAAACAAACATTCTGAGAGAGCAGCTCATGTTCACTAATATTGACTGAACTTTACTAAGCCATGGGGATAACATAGTGGAATTCTTAACGTGTGTGGCGTTCCCCCATTGAGCCCTAAATAAAGGGCATTGTCACACCTGATTGGCCAAGAGGGGAAATGTACCAAGCTGCTCTCAATTCTTAATTAGGAGCCGGTCCTCAAACCCTGCACAACAGGTGATCTGAATAACCCTCCAATCAACTCAGGGTTGTACAGCAAGTACCAAAGAATGAGGGAGAGTTACAATGAAAACAAGCCTAAACATGATAGCCTATTTGATATTGATTATGCATTTCATTTCATCAAAGCAGCAGGAGATCTGTTACATATTCAACGGGACTGCCAATGAGAGCAGCATGCAGGAAACACTATCAACAAGTACGAAAGCAAAATTTCAGACCCCGCAACATTCCTTTCTTTACAGCAGACAGTGAGTTCAACATACTTGGAAAATAAATGTTCCCACGATATTTATCTGTATATACTTATTATGTGTCATATAGTAACATATGTTCTGTTGTAGCTATTTAACATTGAGTTTAAAGTGTTTTTTTTGTATATTATGGAGCCACACTGTTCAATTTTTAACAAATAAATAAAGAATTCTGAAATAATGAATAAATGAATGAAACTGATTTCTGACTCTTAAAGGTGTTATTGAAACAATTATACAAAAAATAATACATCCACAGAAATTTTAGAAAGGTGCCGAATAAAATGTCTTTTCCTTAAATTATGATTTTGAATTAATCATTTAAAAAATGTTGACGGGCCAAAATGAATGTTTTGTTTATCTCTGTGGAAGATAGCTGACTTTTGGGTCCCACTTGGAACAAAAGCTTGAGAGCCAATAGTAGAACGACGTTGCTATCACGTGGTATCTCTGGGTCGTCAGCAATCAAGTTGGCAGTTAGTGTGGAAACAAGACTCGGTCAAAACCGAGTACATGTCTGGACCGTGTTCGGTCAGTCTGTGAATTTGTGGCTAAATTGTTACATAAATAGTCAGTGGTCATGTCTATAATGTTAAATCCAGCGTTACATGTCCACCAGGTCCCTTGGTCCATGGTTCTCAGCTTGTCGTTTCAAACAGGAAACAACGTGGCGGCCTGCTCGTAAACTTTCTGTTATTCCGTCTAAACAATCCACCAAAATCTCCTTCTGAAAATATTTTAAGCGAGAAATAGGCGATGATTCACTGCTGAATCTGGTTTCGTTTTAGAACTAAATCGCCTAGTTTGACACCTTGCAGGGCTCCAGACTAACTTTTTACATTGGTTTCACAAAATGAAAAAGTTAGGCACACCAGCACATAATTTAGGTGTACCTAAAAACTTTCATCATGCATTTTGGCACCGCAATAATACATTTTAAGTGTTTTGTCATTTCCCATAGACCTACACTAGGGATGTCATGATACCGGAAATTTAGTAGTCGATAAATTCATTCCACTTGACCATGAAATATGCAGGTTGTGCAATGAACTGGCAACCACTTGTTGTGAAGTGAATGCAATGGAACGGGGGAGGGAGAATGCGACATCTAGTGTCTGAATGTTATCAACGTTATCTGTACAACCTATCCAGAGGCTCTCTGTAGAATGGGGGGTGAAGGCAGAATATCCATAACATACTCACATCACCATAGTATTATCGGCCGTTACTACCAGCTTACCGCTGTGAAACTAGAGGCCTAAGTCTTTAACTGTGTGTTTGGCCTGTAGTTCTATTAAAGGTTGAAACTAATGGAATTTTTTTTTTTTTATTTAAGCTGCCAAAAGCAAATATTTGTCACAAAATACGATATAAAACTTTAAATATGTAGATTATTGAGTAAAAAAATAAACATTGATATATTTAGCAGCTGATATCAGTTTATCCTTCAAATCCATAACTACTAGTTAGAGAGAAATAATTTGACTTATTGCAAGCCTGCACTAATATAAAGGAAAATAATGTCACAATATTTCCCTGTTTCTGCTGTCACTCACCTGGCAGAAAATGAGCATGTTCCAGATTTTACAGCCTTTTCTGTAGGCAGTCAGCTTCTTCTCTATCTCCTCTGGGTGAGACAGACAGAGAGAGAGAGAGAGATAGAGAGAGAGGTGTCACTTTTCCCACTCAGTCGTAATGGTGAGACAAATAAATTGGCTGTCTCTCGAGACACACACACACACACACGAGGACGAAAACAATGAGTCATCTCTTCTCTCCAGCAAGCTGAAACTTATTCCACCCTCATCTTTTCCATATTTACACTGGAAGAGTAATTTTCACTTGAGAGCTAACGTTTAAAAAAACTCACACATGTCACACTCACCGAGGATGTCGTCAAACGTGGCGTGTTCATGGTCCTTTAAAGGGAAAATTAAAAGAGAATTATTATTTCATTGAACCCTACTGACCAGACATTGAATCAAAGCGTTGGTTCATTTACAGCCATTAATGGGGTCAGATTTCATTTAGACGTTATTCTAAGAGTTCTGACTTTATTCTTTCACAATTACGGTCCATGAGATTTGGGTGATTTACAACAACAGCAGAATGAACTTAAATTCCTCAATCATCAACATTACATCTCTATTTCCTAGAACAGTGGTAACCAACCTCGGGGTCAGGGCTCCTCCAAGGGGTCACAAGGTAAATATGAGGGTTCATAAGGTGATTAACAGGATATGAAAGCTGAAAAATCATCTATGCTACACAAAATCTATTTCTTCAGACGTTCCTCTAATCCCTTTACATGTGGATTACTGAGAAATTTGAGATTTTCAGGGGGAAAAATCACCGCCTGGTTGACAGGATCATGAATCATAAACATATTCAATCATATGACTGGTCACAGGTTGACATTTAGACTTTGTTTAAGGGGTCAAAATCCAACAAGACTAAGAGTCTAAAGCCATGCTAGCAGGTATAATGTTTACCATGCTCATGATCATGAGTATTGGACAAATTAAAATGTTGACCTGATGATGGCGCTAGAAGAAAAGTCAGTAGGCTTCATCCTCTGGGGACCAAGAATGTGTGAATGTACCAAACTGGATGGTAATCCATCAAATAGTTGTTAAGACATTTCAGTCTGGACCAATCGACTGACAGTCTAAGAGACCGACATTGCCATCTTTACCGTGGCCAGAAAGGTTGGGAACCACTGCCCTAGAATGATAATTCATTTATATTATATTGCATATACTGTATTGCTGGATGCATAAATATGAGTTTGCTTTAAATTTAGGTTAGAATTTGTGTCCATCTTGTGTCCGAAACACAAGTGATTGGATTTTTTTGCATCTCACTACAAATAAGTGCTTTGCTCTCTTTCCACAGATTGTCCTTTTATTTCCATCTGAACAGACAACAGGGTGCCACTTAACAGCCAGGCAACTAGGCAACCAGTCTGTATGTTGTTTAGGAGAGACATCATTTAAAAAAGATGATTGACAATGTTCTTCTTTACGCAGACAAAAATGAACCCTACGTACTTGACTGAATGACTCCAACACTTACTGGGCTATCACTGGTCTTTGACTGTGATTGTCAAACTGGAAAAAAAATGGCTTTGTGATGAAAATGTGTCATTGCTGAGGTATCCATGTCATTTAAACAGTCCTCATAGTTTGATGATTTGCGCAACACATAACACATCTGGTTTGTTCGTGGAAGTCACACTTAAAGGAAAAGTGTGTAGGATTTAGCGACGTCTAGCGGTGAGGTTTGCAGATCGAAACCTCCCGTGTGCCGAGCGTGTAGGACAACTACGGTGGCCCTATCTAGAGCCAGCTGTTGTCAGAGTAGCGTAGGTCATTTGGAGAATAGTAGAGTCAGTGTGTGGAATGCGTATGTGGGAGGAAGTGGAGACGCTTCGTCCATTTATACAGTCTATGGTAACGACCTTTTCCCTGGCACCAAAGTGAGGCCAAGCTGAAGAATATCATATTCTATCTTACTGTATTTTTTCAATGATCTAAAAATGTTGCTTTTTGTTTCTTTGCAACCAATATAGGACTTTAATGAATTAATACAGCAGAACATGCCTTAAACCTGAATACAATGGTGGTGGAAAGCTGCTACTCACATAAAGAATGGGGATGATGGAGGGGTCGTCCCTACGAATGATGTTGGGAACATATTCAGCCTTTGGAACCTTGGAGGATACTAGCTGTGGAAACATAAGAAACATGCAGAGAAACATTAATACCCTCAGCTGCATGACAATATAGATTTTGTTTTTACTTCAAAGTCAAACTGTAAGTTAATCGCCGAGATCTTAACCATGATTTTAGGTGGGATGAAGTCCTCTCCTTCACAGGCGGCTCTCTCCATCTCTCTCTCCTCCTCCCAGTCGGCGTCCTCATCCGGCCCTTCATCTAGTGTCCCTGAGGAGGTCTGAAGCTCGCCACCTGGCTCACACACACACACACGCACACACAGGAACAAAGGACGAGATGAAAGGATAACACACAAACCAGATTAGAGAGGAGGGTGCTCCGTTTAGAAAGCGTTGCACCTGTTATTTCATTTTTCCCAGCACAGAGGGGAGGAACGGAAGAGTTAAAATCAGACAGTAGACGAGACACAACGACACAGTAACACTCTCCTTATGTGCATCCAGCAAGCTACAACACACAGCAACAGGCAGATGGACAACCGGTTTGAAAGATGAGGAAGGCTGAGTGGATGGATGGCAACAGCCGAGATACACAGATACACAGAATAGGAGTGTAGGAGTGGGGATATTCAGATAAACTGTAGACACACAATGACAAAAGCTACTGTATAATAAGAGAGTGCATGGCTGCGGTCGATTAGTCTTTAGTGAAATGACCTGGAAGTATTTAAGTAGCAGCCATGATAAGAGCTGGTTGATTTCTCTAATTGCTAAAGAAAGGTGCTTCAATACTTTCTTTATTATCTCCTTTAGCATAGGAAACACTGGACCATCCTTTATCAAAGAAAAGGAGATAATGGCGTCCCACAATTCCAAGCAATATTTAACGCAACGTACCATTCGGCCGTCAATAACATTCGCCATCGCTGTGTAATTGTACACTATAGATAAATTGAAATCATCCTTCTGAGAAGGTGTGATTCTGTTTTAGAAAAACTTTACTTGAATTGTACAGCATTGAGTTTGTCACTGTACTCATTTTCTATATGTTATAAAGTTGCTTTTAAAAAAACATCCGTAGCCCAGTGGATGTGCAGTGGGATTCTCTGAGCACCGCGGTTGTCGTTTCCTAAATCCTTATGAATTCTCCTTCACATCTTTCCTTGACCTCATGACGTTTTCGAGGTCAAGGAAAAGTGGTTAGGAAAAATACACAAATATGACTATTTGACCGCAGCCCATGTGTCAGTCTGTCTGTGTGTTTATGTATCTCTCTGGGCAAAGTATACATCCATGTGTGTTTATAGTCTGTGTCTGCGAGCACACTCATGTTGTGTGTATACGTAGTTGTATATTCTCATGCAGAGGGTGTCCATGTGTTTTCTATGTGCATTTTTGAGCATGAGTGTTAACAAAAATGCATCTAAAGTCGTGTGCTTGTGTGTGTGTGTTTATGTGTCTGTATAGAGTAAGTATTGTATTTTATATATTGTATTGTAAAGTGTTTTGTTCATGTGCGTGAGTGATGGAGAGCGTCGACTCACTGTCTCTGGAGTCATGCAGTGAGTCAGGCTTGACGGGGGTGGGGTCACTCCACGAGCGGCTGAAGCTCTTGGCTCGGCGGTCGGCAAAGGCTGATGGTTGAGGGGGGGGGGAAGAGAGTCACTCTCACACACACATACGCACACACACACACTTTCCAAAGGATCATCAACCCCAGAAAACAAGGGTTGCGTCTTGTTGACCCAGTGTGTGTGTGAAGAACAGTCCCTGTTAACTGGCCTTAGTCCTTTATGTTTACATATGGCTATGTGGAAATTCAATAATAGTTTATTGATTTTCATTGAAAATATATTGTTTTGAAATGACCATATTGTTTTGTCACAGGAGACAAGGTTACAGGTGCAACAGAGCACACTCCTGGAAGTCAGTTAATCAAAAAAAATGATGGTGAGAAAATAGTGAAATATGGCCATCATAATTTCAACAGTCCTAAACCCAAATATATTATATTTAGTATCACATGAGACAAAGAAAAGCAGCAAATTCTCACAATTACAAATGTGAAACCAGCAGATGTTTGCCATTTTTTCTAGGAAGATTACTTACGTGACTTATCAATTACAAAATTGACAGATCATTTTGACAGAAATTTATTTTTGCATGTATTTATTATGGTATTATGCCTATCAATATAGATAATAACATTCTTATTAATATTATTGATTTCATTGATCACTTGATTCCTATGATTCATTTTGGGGTCTATGTTCTCATCGCATAAAGAAATTTGTTATCATATTTCAAATGATATTGATGGCATAAGTTTTTGTTTGCAGAAAGATGAGCCAATCCCAGTGAAGATTTTATCTCAGTGTCTCAGGTTAGAGTCAAAGGTGTTTCTATAGACGATAACTTGGGCTAACTGTGCTTTGCCAGGCGGATTTTCTTGTAGTTTTCCTACGAGCTCGGGTTACAGGAAAACTAACACATTTTCTTGCTGAATCCTTTTCTCAGTTTCTAAACTCCCTCCCTCACCCAGTCATTTAGTAATAAAGACATCCTGCTCTTTACCCAAATGAGACCAAATCTTGAAGGACTGTCAGCCAAACTTGATTTGTGAAGTACCAAAAATGGTGGAATATAATGACAAAAGAATTGCTCCATAAATTTCGCTCAAAATTAAATCAAACGTGTCTGTAGCCGTGTTTCCATCAACGTATTTTTTAAGTGCATTTTGAAGTTTCACATTAGAAAAGCTGTTTGGAATCGGCAAAATTCAATAAAACCTCAATTGCGCACAAAAGTCTTTACACTCGCTTGAGGTGGTTTTTGACTTTGTCGAAAAAGAGCTGATGCGCTACACGGGATATGGAAACCCCTTTGCCAATAAGTTCTGACGTAGCGAACATTTAACTCAGGTGACTGATCAGCTGTTTCTGTTGTTGCCGTCTTCTCGGCTATATATTCACATTGTCTTGAAATTAAATTGAAATTGTTTACTGGCGGATTACAGCCATGTGTAAAGCGTAGCCTATAGTGCCTAGTTTATTCGCTCCAAATTCTCATTTACTTTTTGCAACATTTCAAAAGTCCGCTTAAAAGTTGCTTGACAATTGAATGGAAACACGATTAGAGATACAGCACACAAACAAATGTATGGACATGCTAAGTTTTTCTGGCACTCAATTCATCAGTGTTAAATACAAATAGCAAATGTTAGTGAGTGCAAAGTCACACTGACACACACTGACATACACACACACATACCAGTCCAAACACATCAGTGTAGACTGACCAAATCACCATCAACAGGGATTTTAAGGAATAAGGTTTTGATGGCATGTCTGATTCATAAACATACTCTAGCACAATATTCACATAATTATGCACAGTACTGCTGCTCCATGCATAAAGCAGAATGCATGGTTCACACTGTAGAGCATGAATGCATGAAAACGTACGGACATCAGCATACATACATGCATACATGCATACAGATACACTGAAAGACTTACTCTGGACCTTTATCCTGCGGCTGCCCACCATCCTAAGGTGTTTGCGGAAATTTCTACCATTTTAGAGGAAGAGAAGAAGGACACACAGACGTTAGGAATGAGGACTAGAACAGAGTGAGAGAATGAAAAATATGTGTCCAACTTACAGACACAGATGGATAGAAAACACAGTCAACGGTCTGGACAGAGCTGTGACACGAAGATTGGGACCAAAATCAGCTCTGAGTCTCCGGTGGGTAGCTCTGTCTTGTGCACATGCACATACATTAAGCTCAAGAGTACCTCAAAGTACCTCATGTCAAAGCATCCATTTTTCTGAAAATTTGTAAACAGTATCTGCAATACCCTAATCATCTGGCTGAAAATAAATATTTGATCTGCTGCACAATTAAAAACATTTTGAACCTTCCCCAACTCTATTTCCTATTCCAAACAATGGTGTTAGCTGGACATGACGTATATCCTTGCTTAAAGGACCAATATCAAATATATTTACTGTAATAAATCATAAAATGACCATGATATCTCATCAGAGATTAATTGTGCTGTGTGCTAACATGTAAACATTCAAAGAGGACAGAACTATCCATCTGATAGTGAGGTGGTTTTGGTACCAATCCTTTGATTATACATCCTCCCAAGAAGCCAGTGTAGTGCTTTACATCATGAGTGTTTGAAGTTACACAGACATGTCATATCAAACTTTTTAAAAAACCTCTGCAAGAGACTCAAGAGAATAATTCTTTCAAAGTACAAGCAGTTTTCAACATCAGAGTATCACACGCAAATCTCTGACTGAATTATTTTAGTGTAGTTTAGTTTTAGTTGACTCTTTTCCTTCTTCATCTTCCCTTTCTCTCCCTGCTCAGTTGGGTGCCTGCCTGGCATTACTATAGCACAGGGGAATGCCCCTGATCACAAACAAACGTCTGGATTTTCATTCGTGCCACTGAAGAAAAAGAGTGGGACAGAGAGAGAGAGAGAATAAGAAAAGAGAAACATGAGAGAAAACGGAATAGAAAAGCAGCCCTAAGTGGTAGCAAGTGGAACAATGTGCGGCCTAAAACACAGCGTTTTATTATTCATCAAAGCTCGTCTGACTGTGATGGTTCAGTGTAGTGGAAGTGGGCCTCGCACTCACTTACAGTTGTGTCACTTATCTCCGAATAATTATCTGCCACTTATCATACAGTGCATATCTTTATAAATATGCATATTTTAGACATCTGTTTAGTGATACTTTTATACTTGCACCTTTATTGATATTTTGTATTTGCACTCTTTCTTTTGTACTGCCACTGCTGCACAACAATAAATAAAGTTCTATCTTATGTTATCTGATCTTAATGTATCACTCTTTAAGTGAAGCCACACGCTGCCTCAGCTAGAGTATTGCATTTTCAAAATAATTCAAAATAAGCCCAGTGATGTCATCAGGGGTTATCTCAGCTTGGACTTGGAGTCGACATATTTGTCATGGAAAACCCGATTTACAAACCGGGAGCATTGAGTTTACCAGACAGGGAGGGTCTAATAAAGAGACGCTATTGAGTTGCATTATGGGAAATGCAGGTGTCAACGGTGTTGTCCCTTGCTGGTCCCCCAACTTTGTTGAATCACAGAAGTACACTTTCAATTAGAGCTGGGCTATATATTTAATTAATTTGATTCATTTCAAATGTTTTTGCACATTGTGTAAAATGTCTACATCCTGAAAATGGAGTTATTACAATATGAGAGTTTACTTTCAGTTAGAGCCTAACAACGATGATAGCTGGGCACATTAACTGTCTTGAGTCACGACCCGTAAACTGCAATAGTGAATAGTCACATTATATGCCAACCAGTCGCAGATAACGTGACTGTCATGACTCCAGGTGGCAGCTGACTCTGGCTATCTCATAGAGATTCTAACAGTCACATCTACAAGAGGAACAGACGGCCTTGAGAGGAGAAGCCAAGGAAGTCGACTGAACAGAGTGTACTTTATTCAGTCTGTCCCTGCCACGTCAGTCAGAAAGTAAAGTTGATTTAGTAAAGAGCCTTTCATAGAACAAGCTCATGAAGTGCTTCACAAGAATAAAAATAAGACCATAAAACAGTATAAGAAACAAACAATAAAACATAAGCAACAACAGACCTTAAAAAAACACACAAAAAGACAGCACAAGGCGACACAAAGGCTGATACTGGTGATATAAGGATGGAGCCGGTCAGAGATGTGCTCAGGTGCCTGACCATGAAGAAGGGACGCACCGATACCCATATATATTGGATATCGGGCGGATACTGACTCAAATAGCCAGATCGGGCATCAGTGACAATGGGGCTGATCTATTCACATCAGTTCTAGGTTTATATACTTAAATGGAAGAAATATGTACGATTGACATGTACGAAGATTTTTAAGATTGGCCTGTGCATTGGAAGAAAGGGACCCGGTACACTGAGCAACCTTGGAGCTCAGAAGCTATACTGTCTGAAGCAATGATGAGGTTCTCAGTCTTGTCTGTGTTTAGCATGGATGTATAAAGAGAACCGGATACAGCGTTGGAGGCGGGCCCCGTTCATTCCTATGAAAGTTGCTCAGTGGCGCATGAAGCCAAAATGGCTCAACATCCTGGTGGAAAAGTACTAGGATCTTCCGGCGATCTTCTGCGTCCATTGGGCCCATGGAGCAGGCGCAGTAGCATCCGCTCGGTCACATACAGTAGCTCAGTCACAGGGTCACAGCCGTCACGCTGTCGCCACGGCTTGCTAACTGGCGCGGTCTGGGTCTCATTCACATGAACGCAGGAAGGGAAATAACTCTGGATTCAGCTATTAGTGCATTTTACAACCTTTACGACTTAATGATTTAAATAAGGGCTATTCAAGTGTTCATACTGAGAAGTTGATTCTCCTAAAAAAAAATGATCCGCTGAGTTACAAACGTCTCTTTGACAATGAAAGGCTATGGGAAAAAGTATTTTTGGGCCCAATGGCATCACGTGACAGACACGGATGTTGTAGTACCGCCGTTTGGCCACTACAAAAATTGGCAACAACGACCGGCGCTCTTCCTGGGGGCTTGGTGTTTAACTGAAAAAAAGTTGTTACCCATCCAGTCCTTAATGACAGTCAGACAATTGTGCAAAACAGTCAGTTTGTCAGTCTCATCAGGCTTAAAAGAGACATACTGTACAGCTGGATATCCTCAGTGTAACGGGACTATGATATATACCTTTACATTTGCTAATAATATAGTAGTATAATAGTTTCAGACATGTAGAGACCCGACACAGAAAAACTCCTATCCCAGAGATATGAGGAGAACCAGTCCAGGGCTCTCCCAGAGACACCCATCCACTGCCTTAGCCTTTCAGTCAGGATGCTGTTATCTCCCGTATCAAAGGCTGCGCTAAAATCCAGCACTAGCAAAACAGAGCATTCAGTCACATCAGAAGACATCATAATGTCACTGGAGACTCTGAGAAGAACTGTTTCAGTGGAATGCTTCTGACGGAAACCAGATTGGAATTTATCTTGTTATGTGCCGTCAAGCAGTGAAGTGAGCTGACTGGCAACAACTTCCTCTACAATTTGGAGATAAAAGGCAGCTTAGACATGGTCCTATAGTTTTTGGGAAGGGATGGAACGAGGTTAGTTTTTTTTTCAGGAGAGGCTGAACAACTGCAAGTTTAAAATAAACTGGGACACCAGATTTCAGGGAGCTATTTATAATAGGGACCAGGCGTGGACCAAAAGACCCAAGTAGATTTTTAAGCATGTCAGGAAGCTAACTGTCTGCAAATATCAGGTGAAAGTCAAACACAAACAGCAAGGACAGTGCTAAAACTGATATTAAACTATTAAACTGAATGTCAGTGCTCTTTTAGTTGAAACATCTGGTTGTGACAGTGCACAGCTGTGTGGGATAACCTGTATTTTTTTAATATGCCAAACGATGATAGCCTCGAAAGTATGAAAGTATATTTGCATGACTGTTTAGAACATAAAGGCCTAAAAATGTTCAACATTTAAATGGTGTTTTAGTCTTGCTGCATTTTTCAGGGGATTAAAATGGATGGGCCATATCATCCAACGCTACTTTGAATGGATTACCGGTAGTTGATGGACAGACAAGGAAACGATGACAATCTTGCTAATCCACAAACAATTTAAGTCATTCATCAGGTCAAAATACAAAACATTTGAAATGCTAATCTGATGTAGTAGAAGACATTTTTCCTGGTTATGAAGATGATACTAGACCCAATTAAACATGAGTTGTTGCGTTTACAGGCTAATGGAGCTCTGTGGTGACCTAAAAAAATGTAGTGAAACTGTGATGAGGTTCGTGACGACTGATATGGCTGGTCCACAAACCCCACAGCTCATTATTTTTAATAAGACCCACCTGTAGTCAGTTATTGCTAGCCTTTCCCATACAGTCACTGTTGTTTGTGTCACTCCGTAACACCAAACGACATCACTGTCAAGCTAAAGGCCTTAGTCTCATTGATAAGAAGCCAATATCAACCTGATATTTTAGTATAGTAACCCGAACCAAACGTCAGCATGGTTCATCAAAGTGTCATAGCAAAAATGCAAAGCACACACCATCCCACATGAACTCTCTTTTTTTGGAATCTCAAGCTATTTTGTATGGAGAGCACAGTTCGGAGGCACAATGTTGACATGTCAGTGTTGATTGCAGGAGTTGTGAAGGCAGAGCCTAAAATAGAGGGATGAGTCAGAGGAGAGGGGGATCCATCAGTCAGCCGGCATTGTATTTTCATACTGAGTGACAACCGCTTTTAAAATCACTAACACCCGCGCATCAACACTACCGAGTCAAATTCATTCCGGTGCGTGTGTGTATGAAAATGCGTGTGTCTGCAACTGTCTCACCCCAACCCTCTGAATCCGGCTGTGACTTTTCAAAACGCTTTGCAAAATAAATCTTGTTTATTCAAACATGCAGAATTCGATTTGGGAAACAAACTGAGATGTACCTTTCTATTAAAAGCACTGCATTCTGAAAGTATGTGACACAGCCCTGTACACACAAACACACACACGGGCTAAAACAACAAATGGCATGTCTCAGCCGTGGTGGATGTGAAGTTGATTGCCAAATATTGATTGATTGGTTCACTCTGAGTGCCAGCCACAGAGCAGTGAGCTACGGCCCTGTATTGATTGATCCCGCTTTTACACTTCAGTGTTCAGTGAATAACACTGGTTAAACCTGCAGCAGAACACTCTTACGAGGATTGTGATGGCCCGTAACAGCATTTGAGGACAAGAGTGCAAGGAATGTTTTCTTTCCTGTGTAAAAGCAGAGTAACTGTGGTCACAGTGGAACAGGGCATACTGCTAGAGCTGACAGCAGACTTGATGAAAGAAATCAGCCTTTAACCTGACATCATTTCACTTACTTTTAACCAAAAGTCTTTCGCTTGCCTGCTGTAGGCAGTGGTGATGGTTATAAAATGTTTTTTGTATCCCATTGCTGGCTGTCAGCAGGCGTTACGCACCAATTAACTAAAAGTGGATTGGTAGTAAAAGTGGATTGTGCTGAAGGAGGCACCTTTCAATTAGCACCATCACACCTAGAGTAAAGCAGTGTCACTACGAGAAGCCAAGTGTTGATTTTAGCAAAAACTTAAATGAACGCCTGCTTTGAATGGTATCAGCAGATTGAATGGGCGTCTGCAGTGGTTATCAGCTCCATAGATATGGGTTAGTAGGGGCCTACTACAGCTACTAATAGGTTCAGAAGGCTGATATCATCTATTCACATGGTTGATACGATGACTGATATGCATACAAGAAGACGACGCCAAGCTCTCGTGACCGTAATAAATGAGCAAAGGAGTAAGTCAGGTGACGTAGTATAAAGAGCGACAAAGTGTGAAGGCAGGAGGTCGGGGTGGATGGATGGGTCAAACAAACACAGGACTTTCAATAAGGAGACCGCTAATAATGCTACAGACTTTGAATATGTTGACAGATTACAATGTTTAAATTTATAATGGTGATTATTGTTATTATTATTAGTGTTAATTTTTGCTAGTAGGATTACCCACTAGAAGTTTGAAATGAGTCAAATTGTCCAAAACCTTATAAAACTGCCTGGAAAATGTTTCACTTGTATTCACAATACATTCACAACCTTATCTCTACGTACTGCACTCACCTGCCTGTTGCTGTTCACCATTTGAAGAGCACCTGCCAGCCAGTCAGAAATTAGTATTTCCCGTGGTCATGGTACAGTACGATGGTGTATGTACAGTATAGGCCACACAAATCCTCAGTTAAAAGCTGTTATCCAAGTAATGGCCAAGTCAGCACAAAAAATAAAGGCTATTCGCTCATCAGGTAAAATATGGAATTACCTCTACTGTAGCAAACAGGGTAAATTCACCGTAATGTGATTTCTACAGCACTCATTCCATCAGTACAACAACAGCGTCAGATGGTAAATTACTGCCAATGAAACCCAATATTTGCTGTAGATGTTTAAAAATAAAAGCCTACCAGCAACAGGAGGGATGATTAGCCGCTGGAATGCTTTTATTGTGAAACATCGTAAGTGTTGACTTTCATTGACAGTAGCTTAACAGGGATCGATCAAAAACAAGTAGGCCTTGAACTGTCAGAATTTGAGCCCCAGTCACTATTTGACAATGTACAGTACACAAAGAGATGAGGTGAAACATGAGCCAGGTGGTCCATTAAGAAGAAAGAAAGATTTTAAGGTCTGATGTGAGACTCATCAAGAGGGGTGTTTCTTTGCTATGTCATATAGGGGGAACTGTAACAGAGGCCAGTTCAGCACCACACAGGACGGGACAGGACAAGCCAGGACACGGTACCTCTCAATCATGGTGGCTTCCTCCTGCTCTCTTTTCCGCCTCTTTCTCTCAGCAATGCCGCGGAAAGCCCTGCCAGGACGTCAAAGCGTTAAGTGGATTTGTGGGGGAAATAAAATTTTGTTTTAGCTGCGCCTGACCGAACACCAAAGAATTTTTGTCGGAACCCAAACTGACCCAAGGGGTAAATAAAACCTTCACAGAACTTATCTGATTTAGCTCAGAAATCGTTTATACTGTAGTCCTTACACGTTTGATTTTGAGCTGACTGACATGCCACAAAGTTGAGAGAAATTAACCAGATTTAAGCCCTTTGGGTCTAGTTGGGTTCGGGCATAAATATGTAACGTTCCAGTTAGGGTGGCTGGGGCAACAATAAAGGGGTTGAAGGTGTCCATACGGGTTAGTGGGGGGGTATGGTTAGTTTTGCTGAGTGGTTAGAGTTAGCAGCACAGGGATGTTTATCCACCAGAGGCAGAGGACATGTGGATGTCCTCAAGAAGAACACACACACACACACACACACACACACACACACACACACACACGGACCACAATGCAAGATAGGGATCTACAAGAAGAGACACTGAGGAGTTGCCAGGAAACCCATCCAATGTGAGTTAACTATATGATTAAGTCACCAGTATTAGCCAACCAGTTCCTAGCACTACTAACTGACAGTCGTCTTTGAGTTTTAAAATTATTTTGAAACCATTATTGCTGTGTGTGCCTGTCTTGGTTGTCCATTATCTCTCATTCTGCCAGTGTGAAAGTTGGTCAGCGTGGGTGTGCCTTTCCCAGAGGGGACAGTAATGGCTCTGACAGGATGTCAGACATAATGAGAATCATCTGTGACAACGTATGTCAGAAATGAAGTCATGTCCTGCAGCTCGGTTTTTGACTGACAAACAGACAGACAGCTGATGAGCTGTGGAATGACAAACAATGGGCTGAAGTCACTGGAGTGTGTACAGTGCTTATTATCCAGAAGCCTTCATAGCTCTTGCGTCTTGCACTGCTATTACAATTTTTTTTCACTTTCTGTTCCCTCTCCCTGAAAAAGATGAACATGTTGGAAGTGACTCTTCCTTCAGCCCGTGACTCCTTCCACCATCTGCCATCTCCACAAACTCTGAAAGCTGAGAGCCCTCTTCCTCTTTTGTACCATAAAGCAATCCAGCAGATTTCCCGCCAAATTCAAGCAAGTGGTTCAAAAAAAATAAATCTTTCTCCAATAACCCTGTTTGTTTATGGTGATAATATGTCCCAGATTTCATATGGGAATGCTTTTGTGATGTTGAAGTACTTCCATTTTCTATACAGAACCATGTAATAACTTTAAATTAAACCATGAAATTCACTAAAATGAATTACAACAGCAACAAGTTGTACCTACTGATATACTAGCTATACTAGCATGTAAAGCATTCCCAGTAAAATAAACTGGTTTTATTTGGTGGTCTACATCGTATTAAAGGTGCAATGTGTAATGTCTGGCCACAGGCTCCAAAGAAATAGGGAGCAGCATTTCACCTCTACTACCAGGTCCTTACAATCTAAAAAAAAAAAAGCCAACTACTAACAAACAGCAGGGCAAGAATACACAAATTCAACTAAACTAATGAAACTCTGAGAGCCGGTCGAAATAACACCGACATCTTATAATCTCCACGTGTAACGTCGGCCTTTACTTTACTGTGACACTAACCGGGGACTTTACGGGCCGTGAACGCTTTGAAAGTTTGTTTATTGGATTAAATCCAAAGTGGCAGAAACGAGAAAATAACTAGTGTTTTTGTTTCGTCCTCCCTTCCGCTAGGAAACAACTTTGCCGGAAGGAGAGCGGGCGTGGCTCTGGACACGGACATTTAGTTAGAGGTTAGCTGTCGCAACTCCAGCAAAACAAAAATACAAGTTTTCTTGTTTCTGCCACTTTGAATTTAATCCAATAAACAAACCAAAACGTACACGGACCCTGTACCTTCAACGTGATTGACAAGCCCTCGGGGCAGCTCTACTTCTTCCTGGTCCTCTCATGTTGGACTGAGGACAGACTGGACACTACAGTGACTCACTATCACCTCTAGAGGAACAAGTGGTATTACAAGAAAGGACGGGCCAGGGCTAGCTGGTTAGCATGCTCATTTCAGTAGATATCTCTGCAACACAATACGTAGACGTCTTTGACATAACGTCAACACTGTAACCTCTTCACATTCTGGTGATAAAGTTAGTTAATTTTTTAAATGTTTTAAACTAAAATTCTGGCCTTAATTTTATCACAGCTCTTACGATTTGAAATTTGCTTGACTTTAAAATAATTAATTGTTCAGACCTATTTAGTGCTAATCTGATTATGTGTGTGTCTATTTTGATGGACTCCTCTCTTTTATAATACCGAATGCAACACTAATGTTAGATACCAGTATATAAATACATATTGTTACATGTCCTATTCATCAGCTTGACAAATATGCTTTTCATGATGGTTGCATAAGCTAACAGCTTTAGGGCAGAAGTTAAGTGTGTGTAAGTCATCACTGTTTTTAAAATAATAAAATAATTTAAATTATGAAAGACACTTCAATTAAGCAACTGTCACTATTCAGACGAGGTGCAACACTTCAATACTTTAACTTGATAACTTATTATTCCTGTGCAATCAGTGAATTCAGTATCGCTGATTCTCATTTCATATCCTGTGGTACAGTACTTACTTCCCTGCACTTGAGTTGACTGTCGACTGAATCTATAACTTCAAACACCCAGCCCAGCAGACACCGAGGTTCGAGGGGGTTAAGGAACACAGCAGACTGAATAGCACAAAGCCACATGAGGACATGTTACGGTACCTAACTGACAGAGTGAGGAAAAAAAGGAAGAGCAACAAGGAAGAACAGTGGGGGCAGGTGAAAGAGTTACTCACGATATTCTACAGTCGTGGTTTGGAAAGCCGCCACATCGAGAGGAGAGGGAGAAGAGAGGACAAAATGAAAGAGAAGTCAGCAACAGGGGCAGTCAAATATTCCACTCACACACATGTTGCACAAAAAAAAAACTCACCTCGAGTGGAAAAGCCCGACTATAAACTCAAAATATCAGTGAGCAAGGACAGAATCCCTTGTCAGTCTAATTAGGACGTACAAAATGGACATCAATGGTGAAAGGAAGTGAGGAAACGTACACGACAGATAATGATGATGCTCATATCTACCTGATCTGATCAAAATGTCTCACTAAAAGAGCTCAGATTACGGACTGACAATAGACAAACAGTTTGATCAATTCTACAGCAAATGGGTAATTAATTAAACTGCAACAAACCCGACATACTAGAGGTGAAATAATTAATTTGTAATCAAAGGCCAGTGTCAGGCCCATATGTCAGTCTGACCCCTATAGGGACACGGGCAGATGGAAACAGATGGAAAAAAGGGAGGAGAGACGCTGACATATGGGGAGAGAAGATGGAGCGTGGGAGAGACGAGGAAAAGATCACGGTGGGTGAGCTTTGTCTGTTTGAGGTTCGTAATTATAAGATCTGGGTGATAGGTGATAATTAACTAGTCATGAGGAGAGTGTGTGTATGTGTGTGTATGTGTAAGTATGACCAACAGACACTTGTTAGGGGGTTAGGATCAGGGGGGCGGCTCAGGGGGCCGAGTGGGTCGTCTATTACTCAAAAAGTTGGTGGTTCGATCCCCGGCTCCAACTATCTGCATGTCTAAGTGTCTTTGAGCGAGACACTGAAACCCAAGTTTCTCCCCGGCGCTTTACAGCAGTCTTCTGCTTTTAATGCTTATGGTGGATTAAATGCAGAGGTCAGATTTCATGTATGTACCTGTATGTATGTGACGGCTGAAATAAAGTTTAAGATGTTAACACCTTATTTTGAAAAACGGACATAGGCCCTGTTCAGACCTGGTATTAACATGCGTCCTCAGTGATCGGATCACAAGTGGACAGCTCTAAGTACAGGTGTGAACGCACTCAACACGCATTGAGGACGCATTTGAGATCGGATCTTTCAGACAACATTCAGAGGTGGTCTGGACCACATATGACCACATTCTTTTAGCAGTCTTGTCTCTTAATAATCCAAATTGTAATTAATTAAAATATATCTTATCTATAGGCTACATAATCTACAGACTATCACACTAGACATACAAAATGCATAATTATCATACTGACGGAGATGTGTCAGTTTTTTTGTTCCGGTGCTTTGCACGGAGCTTGCCCTCTCGCATTTTATTTTTTTTTCTTGTAAATTTGTGACTTTAAAGGTTCTCTGTTTGATATTCAGAGGATTAATATTTCATCAACAACTATTGTCTATGTAAAGATATAGAGGGGTAATGTCTACCTGAGCAGAGAATGAAGTCTCTCTCTCTCTGTGTGTGTTGTAATCAGAGCTTCATTGACATAGCCGGGCTGACCGCAAATGTATTTTAACGCATGTTAGTTCCCGTGTGTGCGTCCCACTGGCTAGCTCACGGCCGCTGCTCTGCACTGCTCTCATACAGCAGTTACAGCTGATAACGCCGTCCCGACCAACGGTGCCGCCGCGGAAGCGTAGGCAATTTTGAGAGGCAATAGATATACTCTCAATTGGCACCTATAATCTAGGAAAGTTTTCTCTTGGAATATTACCCCCTCCCCAGGCTCTGTAATTTTTTTTTATTTTTTTTTTACATACAATGGCCCTAATACGCTATCATAATAATAATGCCCCCCCCTATTAAACCTATTTATTGAATCAAATAATGTACAATGCTGGGAACAAAGTGCCAGGGGGAGTAAACGGCCCAGTAGGCCTACAGAGAAAATGGAGAGAAGCTCAGGGAGCTTTTTGTGACTGACTAGCGCTAGCAAAGTGTTAGCAGTTAACTAGTTAATCAACTAGCCTTGCGAGTACACTTAATCAAATGAAAACTTTAATTTCAGTTTGGTTAAAAAATAATTTCAGTATGAGCGGCCAATGAATTCCATAGCTCAGAGACGAACACAAAAGGTGAAAAACAGAATTGGACTAATAACAAGTTATGCTGGCTTCATATACTGGTGAAACCAACAAGTGAGAAATGTGTGAATGCTCATTAAGATTTTGTAGTAGAACACTACATTTGAGCAGCGTGTCTTGGAAGGAAAAAGGCTGAGCCATATCCTGCCAACACGGCGGTGGTGCAGTAAGACACTGTGATGTACAGAGTGGGAGGGAAGCCGGATTTCCATGCCATACTCACGCCTGCATGGTGGTGGTGGCTGTCTGAAAGCTGAACATATTCTCTTTGGGGAACCAGCTATTAGGATTGTCCTCTGCAAACACAGGAAACAAAAGCAAGGCGTGGTATCAGCGAGTTGAGTGTTCAAACACGGGCCTTACAATTAGCGGAGGAGGATCGTGATGACAAAGAGAGTGTGAAGTGAAACATCTGAGGGTGAATGGGTGAAATACACCTCGTTTTACTGTTTTATTCACTTAACATTTAAAGTAGGTATCGTTAATATTTTTTTACACCTGTTACTTTACAAACTGTATGTATTGTAACTGTATTTCTTTACCCCTGTCATCAGTAGACACTCGGTCCTCGCTGTACATCCTCTCCAGTTTCTTGCGGGGCTTCCCTCCATCCTGCGGTGAGGTATCAAGGTCCAGGGAGCGCTGGCTTTGACACGGAGCCCGAATGCAGGTCACGCAGTCTGGGGTATAGTCATCCCGCGACGTCCCTCTCCTCATCCCCCAGTCACGGATGTTGTTGGCGCTCCCCGAGCTCTGCAGCGGCTGCGATGACGACGGCGGGCCACCGTGATGTTGGTGGGCATGGTGATGGTTGCTGCGGTGATGGCTACTACGGTGATGGCCACCGCGAGCGGCTGTGGCTGACGGCTGGCTGGTGCAGGACGGGTTGTGGCTGGCAGAGGCAGGTGCCTGCTCCGTGGAGCCCTTCAGCACCTCCAGCTCCAGGCTCTCCTCGCTGCCACGGCCCCCCAGGGTCATCCCTCCTTCCCTGGTGATCGTGTACACCCTGGCCGGCTTCACCGCCACGCTCTGCTCTGGGCCTCTGGCACCTGGCGGCTCCTCCGTGGAGAGGCTGCGCTCAACAGAGAGTCGACGTTTGGAGGGGCACGGAGGTGCTTGAGCCTGGATGGTGTTGACCTGAGGCTGAGACTGTGTATGAGCACTGGGTTTGGATTGGCTGGGCTGGTTGGGTTTAGCTATGGGTAAGCAGTGGATGTGTGGTGTCAGATTGTTGTTATGCAAACGGCTGACGTCTGGAGAGTCGCAGTCCTGGCTGGGGAAAGTGTCAGACAATAAATGATCTGGAGATAGAGGGAAAGAAAAAAGTTAGAAGATGGAGAGAAGTAACAAGAAAGCAAACAAAGTGACAGATAGATCATGTCTGTAATTTATACAGAAAAACACCTAAAAGGTAAATGAAGAGAGATCATTGCGCTGTCAGATTCATAGCTTTGGCAGCAGAGTGGTAAACATTTGCGAGCCAGCAAAGCTTTCGGGAGGATGAGAAGGGAAAGCAGAGAGGTGGCTGAGTGATAATAAAGAGCAGGTGAGGAATGATGAAAGATTTGGAAATGGATGAGCTGGTTTCAGTACATGAGGGGGCTTCTGCAGAAACAACAGTCCCTTCGTCCTGTAGGGTCATGGGCGATGGATGCTCCTTCTCACAGAGTGCTGCAGGCTTGTAACAAAGTGTTTTTTCATGCTATCTGTGCTGTGGATAAACAAGTATGGGATATGCTTGTTGCAGAGTGAAACTGATATAACTGAGCAGAAAGCTCTGTTTAGATCATATAATAATAATACTTTACATTTTTTTTTTAATTTGGCACAAAAGTCCACTTGGAGTCAAGGATGAACTGACTAGATTTTAGTGGTCAAAGGTCAAAGGTCAAGGTCACTTTGACCTCACAAAACACGTTTTTGGCCATAACTTAAGAATTCATATGCTAATTATGACAATTTCACACAAATGTCTAATAGGATTAAATGATGATAAAGTGGATGAAGGATAAAGTGATAACAGGTTGTCGGAGGAATACAACCGCAAGGCGGTGATTCTAGTTAGATATGTTTCAGTGGCATTTTATGTAGTTTGATTGCAAGTTTATTATTTTGGGTGGGGTTCTTTTTTTTAAAGGAACAGTGTGCAGGATTTGGTGGCATCTAAGGTGTGGTTGCAGATTGCAACCAACTGAGTACCCCCTCCACTCACTCCTTCCTTTCCAAGACTGCGGTAACGTGAGCCACAGAGTGCAAAGCCGGCTCACTCAGAGGCCATACTTACCCTAATAACATTGCACTATACACTATAACATATAACACTATACGTATATGTTGTATATATATACTATAACACTATAGCATTCAGCATATTTGAAGTTTTTCCTCCAGCCAAGCCTGAGTTTTTGATAATATATACTACTGCATCAAACTGGAGAAATGGGCAGAAATTTGATACTAGAATGTGGCTGTAGTGGCTCTTGGTTTTGGTGTTCCTTGTTGATGTTCAGTGTTGGTGCTAGATGATGATTTTCACCTGTTTCACCTACCTGCTCCGTTGCGGTTCTCTGGATTGGTATTGGACAGATATTCTCCAAATGCTCTGGCTGCTCTGTAGAGACAAAAACAAGTGCAGCAGTTAACCCTGAGCCCTCCTGCACAACTGCTCTTGTCAAACAAGAGAAGTGTTTCACAAAGAGTCAAGATCCTCTCCACATAAACAGTTTGTCTTTATCAGTGAGGCCTCTTCATGGGTCATTACATGCTATACCAGTCAAGGAGATTACACCACCAAAACATTCTGTAAGAGTATCCTCAGCTCATACTCTGTAACAGTGTGTTCTTATATAGTGACTGGAGCACTGGGAGACAGCTTGGAAGCTACAGCTCGCCTCTCCTGCACAGCTAGATAGGCCCCATAGGGGACTGTGACATTGCATGTGCCAAGCCATAAAGCCAGGAAATAAATGCAGGCGCGTAAACATGTTATATTGGCAGGAACTGGCGGGTTGTGTAGGAAATCTATGTGGCAGACTGTCTCTATATATATAAAACATAATGAGATAACTCTTCCATTCAATGCTCCTCAGATAATTCTCTCCTCATGTTGCTGTCAGGCTTTAGCCAGATATCACCGGATTTCTGAAACATCAAAACGACCCTTTTGGATTAAAACACAAGAGATTTAATGGATGTTTTGTCCAAAGCAACTTACGCAACCCCGAGTGCATTCATTTTCAGCGTTGGTGGACACAAAATGCAATGTCCTGTACTCCGCACTGGTCTAGGACAATCCCTGTATCATGTAGTGCTAAAGCCATCCCAGAGAGTTGCATAAACAAAAAGGCAACAGCGGTTCAGTCATGTTCCATCTCTAAAAGAAGGAACAGCCTCGAATAACTGTGGTTAGCCTTCTAAAGCCACAAGTATCTCCGCGAAGCTTTGAATACCTTCGAATATTTCTCACTGAAGCTTCGCAGCCCAAAAAATGGTATTCAGGACAGCTCTAGTTTGTAGACTATACAGGGCAAAACAGTTTTATCCTCTTTTGAAAAGTGGAAAATGACTCACAATAGATGCAGTATCATCATACTGTAGTTTATATTTCCTTACACAAAAACTGAGGAGCACTCAGTTCAGCTTATCTTTGAACAATAATATCCAGACTCTTTATTGTTCAGTGTAACACAAGATAAGTCCAATCAGTGTGTGATATTTTGTTTTGTAGTCAGATACAGATGTCTCCCGTTGAAACACCCACATACTAATAACACACGTCATAAAATATATAGGCCACAGACACACACACACACACACACCTATAGGCCTGTAATCACTCTCCTCCCACTCACCCCGACCTGGCATTCCTGCCATCTGCACACACACAGATACACAGACAGACTCCAGAGTGTGCCACAATGTGGAGCAGCGTGCAGAAAAAAGTAGGCTACACACATAGACACGCACAGCACGCTTTCTTTATGCACGCAGGGCTGAATCTCAGGGGGGTTGCGGTGAAATGGAATTGCTGTGTTGTTGCTGTAGCCTCTATGCCTGCCTGCTACGACACTCTAAGTAATTAAATATTAGGCGGCACATGCAGCAGCAAAAGCAGCGGCGCTTCCCATGAAAAGTCCCCTCCCAGCATGGATGATGGGAGATGAGGAGGAGGAGAAGGGAGATGAAAATGAAATCATCTCTGATCTATCTGCTTGACTTTCAATAATTCCATATGCTATGATGAGAGAACAAGAGATGTCAAAAACATGTCACGGTTTGAAGAGGACAAAGCGCTGCGGTATCCCGAGCAAACACGGACTGAACCTATAGAGCTTATGGAAAATGACTCATCATGCAATTTTACTGCACTGCTGCTTATGGAAAAAAAGTCTCATCTTGCGATTTCACAGCACAAGGCGGCACAGCAGTGGTCAAAACTGCTAGCTGTTGGTCAACAACGTAAAGTTCACCCGAGTTGATCTCAATGTGAAAATGTGTGAGAATTTACTTCATCCCCGTGAGGGAATCCACTAATAGCAGAGATTCCATCGGAATTAATTTGTTTGCCATGCTGGTGTGACCAGGCCTCGAAGGAGAAACACAGCACTTTAACACCGTTACTGCTTCTTCAGTTGTTGCCACAATAGGTTTATCACCAGTGTAATATGTGCTCCTTATTAACAGCATAATCCTGGTTAGCTAACAGCAAAGGCTAGTCCAGTCCACATTACAGTACAAAGTGTCCTTGGGCAACACACTGAACCCAAAATTGCTCCTGAAGGCTGAGCGATCGGTGTGTGAATGAGTATTTAGATTAGATCCTGGTCGGCAGGTTGGCACCTTGCATAGCAAGCCTCTGCCATCAGTGTATGAATGTGTGTGTGAATGGGTGAATGCTGACATGTAGTGTAAAGCGCTTTGAGTGGTCGGAAGACTAGAAAGGTCATGTATAAATACAAGTCCATTTACCATTTACATACTGTACACACACACACACACACACACACACACACGCACACACATATTCATTCTCCCTCCGGCTCTTGAGGAGTTTTCTCCACAACCACAGCGTAGGCTCGACACGCTCCTCAGGCCAAAGTGGTTATCTGACAAGCTTTAGCACAAAACATCTGTGCAGTTGTGTGTCGGAGAGTTTCAACACATGAATTATACATCACAGTTGTACTCTGCTGAGCTCCGTCCGGTGGTGCCTCGCCTTGCCGTGGCCCCGGCACAGCCAAGTTTTATCCTATACTGCATGTTTTCAGCCATGTGACATGAGGATGGGGAGGAGGGAGAAGAAGCGACATGGTGACATCAGGGAGATGTCTTTATAAAAACCAAAATAGAAAGTATAAGGAGGGAGTGGGAGGTGGGATGAACGAGGGAGGCATAATAAGTAAGGAAAGTGTATTGAATAAGGAGTGGAGGGGCAGAGTGAAGATTTATGATCCAGAAACTAGATGATGTCATATGCTATGGCTTCTCCTCCTCCTTCCTTCTCTCTATGTGTGAAGGAGTGGGATGACTGTATATATGAGGCACATAGCAATGATGCACGGTATAGATGCCTGGGGACACATTCACGTCTAATGGCACAAAGGTGCTGGAGGAACCTCAGTCGTATACAGACACAAGAATAAAGGCTGTCCTCTGCTAGTTTGACTAAGTGCTTTTGCTTTTGTCCATGTGTCCAGTGTGTTTACTGTGTACAGACAATATATGCCAAGTATTCTGTGAATACATGGTTGCCTCAAGTATGCTTGTATACGTGTATTTTGTTTGGCATTTTGATGATTGGACCATAAGTAAATACGTGGTTAAAGGACCTACACTACAAGGTCCTTTAAGTCCTACAGTGAAATATTATGCATATGTGTTACTGATGCAGACTCTCTTGTGACTTCTTTAAAGGAATACTTCGCCCACAAAATGACCGTTTGTATGTAAATTGCTCACCACGCGTTACCTTGAATTCTTGAAGAAAACTTTATTTTTCTTTCATGCCTCCACGGTGAACGGACAATCAAAAAACCTGGAAAAAAATGCACAGACTCGCAGCACGCATGTGCAAGCATGAGACAGTAGTGGTGGAAGCATGCATGCGTTTGGCAAGTATACGCCATTTACTTCAAGTCATCAAGGATTTACTCAGTTTTTGATTCTCTGATCACCGTGAAGGCATGCAAGAAAAATACGTTTTTTTCAAGAATTTAAGGTAACACACGGTGAGTAATTGATATTCAAATGGTCATTTTAAGGGTGAAGTATTCCTTTAAGTTTAAGACCTGTTCACACTAGCATTCAAAATGGCAAAATTTCTCCAAGAATTCATATCATTCCAATGCAATCGCTGCAATTAGTGGATTTGACCACAAAGTAAAATCTGTGTCAACTTTAAAAAAAAATAAAAAATACAACTCTGGTGAACTTTGACCCGTAAATTTGTGCTGTTAAAATATATAATTATAACTTTATCATGATCTGCTCAAATGTAATCTTGTAAAACTAATAAATCCAGTTGTTTGAAGGTGTTTTCACAGCAATATAAAATAGATATTATAGAGGGAATTATGACCTGTTTAAATTCCGAACACTAACGTTAGCAGCTTATAATACATAATTAAAACTACTAATGCCTCTCTATCATCTATCTTATGTTACTGTGAAAATATCTCCTTCAAACAACTGGATTTATTCAAATTTCTCACCAAAAACTACATTTTACAAGATTACATTTGAACACATCATGATAACTTTATAGTTTACCTTTGCCCAATAATTATTTTTACTGAACAGAACATGAAAGTATCACAATGTTTATGTTAGCTGTTAGCTCCGTTATTTAGCCAGACTGTGCCACCCACCGGCATGTTAAACTTGTAGTGCCGCTACTTGTAGTACCGCTACTGCCCAACATTGACGGTTTACAATGACTTTAGGACGGTTGAAAATATTTATCAGGAAAAAGTTAGTCTGGAGCCTTGTATACCAGCTGCTATAAAACAACACTAAACAACAAAAAAACAATCTGTATCGGCCGATATGGCTCGTCGACGTCGGCAATCGTATCGGCAGCAAAAAACGTGGGCATCAATCAGGGCATCTCTAACTGCAACTTAACCTAGCTATGTGTGATGTACTGTGGTTCACGCATTTCAAGGAACAAGGATCAGGGCCTTTCGCCCACCCTGTGACTGCTCTGTGTTCTAAAACCTTGGGGCACACAGCTGCCTTTAAATACACACTGACTTATAAAACATTATTCAGTCGGTGAATATGTAACCGAAATGTGTCAAGAAAGACAAATTATAGGTTTTCTAGACTGTTTTTCCGTAGCTGCATTCAGGCAGAAACATCAATCATACCAGACGTCGATGGCACTGATATACAAAAAAAAAAGACAATATCAGCCCAAATGTATCATGTAAGCAGTAAACTGCAGTAAGTGATAACGCGGCTATTTTCCTTAAAAGCGAGGCTGTGTCATCGTGACTGTATGTTTCACTGTGACAGGCTCTAAGATGAGTGCAGCCTCCACAAACAGCTCCAGCTGATGGAGGCGGTTTGTTCCGACCCTGCTGTGCCCTCCATGTTCCATCCGCTCTCTGGGTGGTGATCAGACCATAATTAGTCAGATCAATGGGAGGACTGCCGGCCATCTTACTGCTCACCTATCTGCTTCTATCATTAACAGGGAATCATTATATCCTACATAGTTATTGTCCTCTGGACTGTTGAACAAAAGTAAATGTAAAGAGGAAAAAAGATAAAGCAGTAAAGCGGAGTGGGAGAGGAGAAGAAAAGGAATCGGTGGACGGAAGGTAAAATAACAGATCAAAACAGGGAAGGTGAGTGTTATATATGAAGAACCAAAACCAAAATTAAAGACATCTGTGCATATTAAAAACATTGCACTGAATCATATGTTACATCTCACTAAGTCTAGAAGCTATAGATCTTAAATGGGACATGTCATGGAAAGCTCACTTTTTCAGTGCTTGTGCACATACATCTGGGTATCTGGAGTGCCTACCAACCCACAAACTGTGAAAGAAGACAACCCAGTCAGTTTTTTTGTGGGCTGCCTAGATCCGAAAACATGCAATCTCAGAACCCATCACATTTGGCTCCCCTTCCTATGTCACATGCAAGCTCATTAGAATATAACCCAATATTAAGTCAATCAGAGCAGATTGGGCGTTTTTGGGGACCATGGCTTAAAGAGACAGGCGCTAAAACAAAGCGTTTCAGACAGAGGGTGAATACAGGTGTATTTAGACAGACACTGAGAAAAATTATATGTTTTTTGAACATTAAAGCATGTAAACATGTTCTAGTAGAAACCCTAAATACAAGTAGGAACCTGAAAATGAGCATGATATGTCCCCTTTAAGTTGCATCATTGAGAAACAATGTTCTTTCTCTGGTCATTGAGGTTCTTAGACTAAAAAATATTTGTGAGGGAAAATAACCGCAACCCTGTGTTTAGGGAGAGATGGAAAGTGAGTCTCATTTCTTTTTGTATTATAAATACTACGATGACTTAAAGGACATGAAATGGCTCAATAAAAACAATAAATACTGATGATAAAGAATTGAAATGGTTTCACAGTTTTAATGTGTTAAAGTTTGCTAACTTTGTCTCAAAACCTGCCAAAGAAGGGACAACAACTGACATTTTAACTTCTTCCATTGCTTACATATCACCCAACATCAATCTCTGGTTCTTTGTCTTCAAGTGAAATTGAAACTGCATCTATTATTGCATTAATTTCTTACTCCTCAACTGGCATTTCAGCTGCTTTCACCTCTAAAGCCACTCCCACTCATGATCAGCGCTAAAACCGCTCTGCGCTGGCTGTGCCATTGTTTTCCTATGGGGAGAGCCGTGGAGCTGTAGGCGGAAGCGCAACCCCTGGCTCGGCACACCGCTGACCTTTCAAAGCGCAACCAATGAGATAACAGCTGTATGTGACGTAGGCACTTTTTGATGACGTATACCTACGCTGCGCTTTGCCTCTACAAGTGTCTGCACTATCCTCTGTGCCCTACGTCACGTTGAGCAAAGAGTAAATCTCATCTGAAGGCAGCTCAAGTCTTCAACTAACTATTCAACTGCTTTCAGTGGTTATATGTCAATTTACATTCTTAAACTGAATGGAGGGTCTAAGGACACAGGGTGCCGTATGCCGTGCAGTTTGTAAAGCCCCTATTGGCCTATATAAATAAAATTGACTTACTACTTCAGATTTATACAGCACCAGTCTGACCTGTGTCCACTGTTATCTGTCTGTGTCCCCATCTGTCCTTTCACTGCCTATCTCTGCACAACACACACTGGGAAGGTTGGCTATAGTCAAAGGCTGATGACTTCATTAAGAGACACTTGCTCCGCTACGCTCCACTGACAACAAAGGCCATGAGTCAGGCAATTGCCCATATCTCCCAAGAGGCTGTAAGTGGTTTCATCAATAGTTGCTGGAGGGAAAGACACATATGTAAAGCCTCAGGTTCAGATAGGATGAGACTCGTCTGTTGGGCTGATGTTGGCTTTTATTAAAGGGGCACTATGTAAGAGCTTTATTGTGTATTGTATATTATGTATATTATTTGACCTCTGCTCTATTTAACTATTGGTTCTTTCTTATGAGAAATTTGTGACTATAATTATGATGTCAATAAGAGGTTAGGGTCAGGGGGACAGTGTAGGGCGAGCTTCATTGATGTGGCAATTCCTTCTGGTCATCACTGAAGGTCAGCAGATGACTTAATGACACTTTACAAAGCATCTCTGATATTTTGGAGGATTTTTCCCTGAAAATGCGCAGGTTTTAATATTATTCGATGCCAGATGGAGGGAGGATTTTAATCGCCAGTCTGGAAAACCTGAAATGTAAACTAAATGCCTCACCTAAAACAGCTGTTATTCTTGTTTCAATGGGGAGTTTTGGGGTGCTGTTATGGCCAAAGTGTACTGTAGTCTGAGAAGATGTGTCTACCTTGATGAAAACATAAATCTTGTGGAAAATTTAAAAAGATTTGACCCAACCCTTTTGCCAGACAGGATTGGTGATGTTGGACGATTCTGAAAACCCAGATTAAGTTGGGTGAAAATGTTTTTCATGTTAACTGCCATGTTCTTAAAAGTCTTTATTTCTACAATATCTGTGCATGACAACTACACAATATGGTTATGGTTATAGGCAACTAAGAGAGTGATTTAAGGTTGGGTACAGATTGTGGTTCCTGTTAAAAAACTGCCATTCCAAGCATCACTGTCCTCAGGAGGAACTGTCCTGTCAATAGCACAACCCACTGAGGAGCTGGAGGGAAAACTGCATTGTTTTTTTTTCTTTTCGATTCATTTTTTATTCACCCGCCCACCAAAGCTACTTCTAGTGAAACCAGAAAACCAGGACACCCTGGGGGTCTATAGGGGAGGGACTAGGGTGCCGACCAGGAACTGCAACGTCCCCATTCCACATCCAGCTGGATCCAACTTTGTTGTGTGTCCTCTCCGATCCCTCTCTCCCCTCATTTTCCTGTCAGCTATCAAATAAAAGGAATGAAATGGCCATAAAAATAATTAAAAAGTTGTGCCATTTGAACAGCTGCTTATGAAGATTACACTACACTAAGCACACCAGAGAAAAATAAACGAGGCACTCAACCCTGAGAACACTGTACCTACTGTCAAGCACGATGGTGGTGGTATCATGCTCTGAGGCTGTTTTGCTGTGCTGCATTGCAGAAAATGGGATATAATAATGAAGAAGAAAGATAACAACATGAAACCATCAGTTGGACAGATAAATACTGGATTGCATTTGGGCGTTCAAACAGGAAGATGACACTAAACACATATTGAAGTGGTTTTAGAATGGCTACATAAAGATCAAATTAAGCTTTTGGAATGGTCTTTCCAAAGTCCAGACCTCGACCCCATTGTGTTCTGCCAACCCGGTCTCACTCCAAACTCGTCAAAAACCGCTGATTGGTCAGTGCCCCTCTGTGTCTGATACCAACACCCGGTGGCACCCTTTAGCGTCTGTATGGAATGCATCGGGCTTTCAGCTAACTCCAATGTAGTAAACCCAACCGCGTCATTATTAGCTGTAGTTTTAAGAAAGAGAAAGTCGGGTGGGATGTGAGGATGGATGGATCAAACAAACAGAGGACTTTCACCCAGGAGACCGCTGTTGGTATCCTGTGTGAAACCAAGTAATTGTTTACTTATTTTACCTTAGTTTTGTTATGTAACTGGCGTACTTAAATATACAACAGCGTATTAGGGCCATTGTAGGCAAAAAAAAATATGAAAAAGCTGGGGGAGGGGGGTAATATTCCGAGTAAAAAATTCAGAGATTAAAGTAATACATTTCCGAGAAAAAAAACTTTGATATTCTCTGAGATTAAAGTGGCACATTTATGAGAGAAAACTCACAAATTTGCGAGATTATAAAGTCATAAATTTACAAGAAAATACAAACATGTATTCGTTCATGTTCTCAATGTTTTCTTTTATGAACATAAATAATAATATTATAGAAGCTACAGGAAAATAGAGACGAACAACATCTATCTTTGAAGACACAAAGGCATGTGTCTTTTAATTTCAGCACAGCTAAAAATCAACCGATATATACAATATATATATATATATGTACAGTAATATATTTTGCACTCTGCAGCACACGTTTCTGTAGCACACATTACCGCAGCGTTTAACGGTTGCATAAGAGTGATGAGGTTGATCCAACCGTGCAAGTTATGTGGTTCCTAAACAAAAATACCCCACTATTTTTCATTATGTTTTTGTGCTGTACTATTTTCTGAGTTTTTTTCTCGCAAATTTACGACTTTATAATCTCGCAAATCTCAGATTTTTTGTCTTGCAAATGTATGACTTTATAATTTCAGAGAATATCTAAGTTTTCTTTCTCATAAATTTATTAATTTAATCTCCGAATATTTCCCCCCTCCTTCCCTGTAATATTTTTTTTATTTAACCAACAATGGCCTTATATACGTTGTTGTATAAATAACACTAGTTGTGTAACAAATTTACTTATTTTACGTAACAACCCAAACCTTGATGTTTTCCTAAACCTAACCAAGTAGTTTTGTTGTGTCAACAACTCTCTCGCTCTCATCAATTAGGTTTCTCTTCACTGCATCAAATAATACAGATGTGCTGTAATAAAGCCAACTTGCCATAACATCATTAAGGATACTAAATATCATCTATCAGCACTGCCAGCATAGAAATATTGTGTCGTATTTGGTCTTCAAAGTCTCAGTCATGGTTTTCCATAATTGTGATTGTGACAGGTTTATGTTTTAGAGAGGGGACCCAGATGTTTTATAGCTAATAGCCACACTGGACCGTGGCTGGAGCTAATCTGTGCAGTGATGAGGACAGAGTCCTGGAGCTGGTCTCACAGTCTTGTGGGAAAGAGGCCATGAAATCACATTTTCACTGAAGTGGAATCTATTAACGCCTGAAAACTGTTGTGCTGAGCAATTCCTTTGGAAAGTGACTCAAACATTCTTGAAATATTAAAGGCGACGGTAGCTCTGAGATGCTCGTAATCTTTGCTATCGTGTGTTTTTTTTTTCCATGTATGCTGCTCTAAAAAGATTTGTCATAAACGGGACAGGGAGGCAGTTTAGGCCATCACTAAGTGCTTCAGACACAGCGCATAAAAGAAAACTAATTTTCCCCCAACTTCCCTTAAAAGCTGAGACATTAAGCACACAATTAAGTGCACGGTAAAAGACTTTCATCAACCTTTTTAACCTATTCACAATCCTCTCGGTGTATTCAACCAGAACCAGTGTCGAGACTGCTCATACATTACGGGGCTCCAGAGTGCGAACAAATCTGTCAAGTGCGACTAAAACATTTTCATTGGTCACACCGGTGCGCCTGACATTTAGCAGGCCTGTATGTGTGTGTGCATGTGTGAAACCGCGCCCCGTACTCCTCCTCGAGCGACATCACAACCATAAAACATACCGCTAATTCAAAATGAAGAACTATTAATTGCTTATCATAAGTGGAGGTAACTGCTCCACCACCTGTCTCCCTGTTTCCCCGGTAAGATGCCTAAACCTGACTGGAGGCGCCGGATTAATTTCAGAAGTGGGAGGGTGTGTGTGTGTGTGTGTAAAAAGTAAATGTAAAAAGTTAGTCTGCAGCCCTGCATTAGCATCACAATGGACCAAAATGAAAAAGACACAATCTATTTCAAATCAGCCCATTTTTAAATGCAGATTTAGTTTGGCATCGTCCTTCTTCTCATCCCATTTCGATGCACTGAGACGCTGCCCCTCGTTCTCCTGATCAACCACAGCTCTGCCAGCAAATACATAATGTAAAATAGCTGGATGGCCTGACTGTACTGAAAATAATGAATTCCATGTTGAATTTCAGGTTAATGGCAAAAATCAGCCAGAGAGTAATAACACACAACAGCAAGGTTGGCCTGGTTCATGCCAGATTTCTGACCAATTTCCAAATGCTAACACAAAATCACGTTGTCAACATTCCTAAACTGAATATCTTGATGAATACCCTGAAATCTTGCAAGGTGTTGTGGGTAAACTCTGCACAGTACACTCAGGTTTGCCAAAGAAAAGCAAAGAGTGAGAAACAATGGAACGAGGCTAACACACACACTTACCAGTGACCAAACTAACACCACGTTTTCATCTGGACAAACAAGATTAAATCATTTCGAATTTAGTTCTGAGTTTATATTTTAGGTTTCGTGGTAATTACGATTTGAAAAGTAAATAAATGATTTCATGATTTCATCAAGCCGAAATTCAGAGGAAAAGTACACGTTTTGAGCAACACCAGGAAAAAAAAGCTTATTGTTTTTCACACTGCGTCCGATGGCGTCACATAAGGGAGTGTTAGGTAGTGAGTCTGGGCAGTTGTCCTGTAGTGTGTATGTCTTCGCAAGGTTTAGATGCATTTCACCGTTTTGCATCATTATTGTCTCTTTATCTCTCTCTCCACCACTCTCCCTGTAGACCAAAAACACAGTGTGGAGCTGGTTCTGGGATGTATTTTCTACCTCATCAGGAACAAAAGGATCCACTTTTTTTAGTTTTTAAAATTGATCTAGCTGGGACACTCTTCCTTTTGTCAGGTCAGGGACATGAAAACATACATTTGCTGGAGGGAAAATGCAGTTTTCAAATCATTTTCCCGCACACTAATTCACTTTGGATGCAAACCTAAAATCTGCTTTATAGATTTTAAGACATCAGCATGCTTTAACCGAAGCACTCGTCGGAGTGTTAATCAAACCTGACCAGTGCATACAATGCATATATTACAAAGTGCTTAGTATTTTCAAGTGAACGAAGTGAGACTTTAAAAGGACAGCTGTGTGAGGTATAGGCCTCAGGGTCAAAAGGAGAGTGCTGGGAGAAGAGGATCCCATTAAACACGCTTACTTCCAGTATAATCCCTCCACTGCATTTCTATTCACACTTACTCAAATACAAAGACGTGGGATTGGATCTGAGAGAGGTGAATCTCTGTTCATTCACCGCACAACCGATAAACTCAGATCATCGGCAGGTTGGAGACACAACATTAATCCTGGCTCTGCTCAGAAACGGAGCACCTGGGATTCAGGGGAAGTGCTATATTGTTCGCTGAGAGTCATTAAACTTCTTGTCTACTGGAGTGTGGCTCACGATCGCTGATAGAGCGGGAAAAGCGTATACGAGCACACAGTCGCCTTGGCAGCGGTCCGCATGCGTGTCCGGGGTGCTGCTGGCGGCAATCGGCGCGATTTATGGAGAGTTAAGCGTGAGGTGTGACAAAAGCGAGCGAGGCGGAGAGCGAGGTGATAAACAGATAAACAGCAAAAAGGAAGACAGAGACAAATGGAGTTGGAGAATGGGGGGTGTGGGGTGACTGTGTAAGTAGCCTAGATGGAGAGGTCATACACTGTGTGCTTTATAGCATATGCGTTTGTTTTACTGCAGAGTAGCTGTGCACAGGATCATAAGGTGGGTGTATACACACATGACTGAGAGCAGAAGTGCTTCAATCGTCTGCGATCTGAGGTCAGCTGGTGGGCGACTCAGACCGCATCTCCTACCACAGAACATTAGTCATACCGCAGCCTCCGGACCGAGTACACACTGATCTGACACCCGAGACACAAAGACCTTTCATGGCATGACTCATACGTTCAGAGTTAAATGTCATTAGAATTAGTCAAAGTCCAGTGAGTCTAGCTGGAAGTTTGTAGATGGCCATGTCACTAAGGCAAAGGAAATACACGCTCTGGTTGTGTCTACCTACTGAACAGCATGCAACTACAGGACAGAGCTTTTCCTCAAGTCATAATTATATAGAGAGCTCAGAGCATTTTAAATGTATAGGCCTAGCCATTTTGTAGAGGGGCATATACAATAACTAAATATAAAATATAAATGAGAAATATGATACATTTGACACAAGCTTTGTTTTTTTAAATGGTGTGTATAGTCTAAAACTAATAGCAAAACATAATTAAAGCTGAAGTAGGCGAGATTGGAGCAAATATGATAAAAAAAAGTTATTTTTATCAAACGGTCGCTATATCGTAGTACATTAGACAGGTAACCTGAAAAAAATCATGTGCCTCTGTGTCCGCCGGTGCTCCTAACGGCATCTGCAAGATTTCACAGACCGGAGTAAAACAAGCATTCAGAGCTGATCTGAGGTCCGCTGTCCATCTGCTGTCTATGAGAGCCGGCTGTCAATCACTCGACCAAACTCCGACCAAACGGTCAAACTAAACCAGGCTGATCAAATATGAATCAATATTATGTTACGTTAATGCCTATTTCTCACCTCAAATGTTTTCAGAATCATCTTGTAGTGTACGGTTTAGCTGTAAAAGTTTGTGACGAGGCCGCCATTGTGAAATCTGTTGAAGGAACGCCAAGTTCAAATTCACATAACCGGAGCACAGCCAATAGGAACGCTCTCTCTCTGAAATTAGATGTTCTAAAGCCTGAAAACAGAGCCATGATGAGGTGCAGAAGTCTAGTAATCTCTCAGAACACTTGAATTACAATATGCTGAAAGGTTATTATAGAATTTTTGCCCAATGATGCCAAAAATATACTGCCTACTGCCACTTTAAGTAACACTGAGTTCTAAGGCTGTAATGATTATTTCCACTATGGATTAATCTGCAGATAATGAATCATTAGGTCTAAAAAAGTGTCTGAAAATATCATAAACATGTCCATACATACATATTAATCACACAAAAAAAAAAATATATATATATATAGAGAGAGAGAGAGAGAGCTTATGACAATGTTTGCTTTGAGAGAAATGAAAGGTGTAAAACCAGCTTCAACATCAGGAAGATGGTTTGTACATTGAGGGAAGATTCATGAGAGAAAACAAAGTTCAGAAGAAGCTGTGCAACCAGAGTCAAACAGTGTTTAACTCCATGTGGGAATAATATCAGAATTTGTTGTTAAGTGGAAGCTAATTGTAACTTCTTTGGTGTGCTACTTTCACATTCGACTGTGTAAAATCCTCTTGTAATAAGGACTCTGGTAGTTTTGGAGACAGCAGGACTCTTCTGCGCTCCTCTGTGCGCCTTCAGAGCGACCGCGGTCCACTCACACTCACCTGACTTTTGCGGCCACGGAAGATATCGCATCACTCCTCAGATTCTTCCTTTTGGACACCGCAGTTCCCATGCTGAAGTGGAAACGACCCAAGAGACAAAACGCGGACCATTCCTTCCACAGACTGACCGGCGACCGAAAAAACAAAACAAGAGAGGAGAAACACCATGCGGGGAAATACAAAAAAAAACATCCGTCGGTTATCCAACGAGTAACGACTATGATTATTTCATGTTTATAATTAGGCTATCACTTCTTTTGATAAAAAAAACTCAATGTTCCAGACAGGAGACAAGCTGAGCGCAGCAGCGCTGCTGGAGGATGGACGATGGAGAGTGGTGGTGCGCTCTCCTCTTCTCTCCTCCTCTTCTCTCCTCTCTCCTCCTCCTCTCCTCATCCAACTGAAGCTCCCAGGAAGGAAACTGAGACCATAAAAGGAAGACGTGTCTCCTGCACGGCATGGGCATTATTAGCAGGGGGGATGATAAATAGAGGCTCATTCTAGGTGTATATTGGATAGAAGAGGAGGTGTGGACACTTGAGTCCAGAAGTAATCTTGCAGCTTAACATCACTTATCGAGCAAAAACAAAAAACATGTCATTCAAGTGTGCACCGTGGGCCTAATAAATAAACTAACAGCTAATATTTTACTATAAAGTTATAATTAGTTATATAGATTTTCATGACATCAAAGCCGAATTTATGGTCAATTTTTTTTTTCGTATTAGCTATTTGATATATTTACAATCACGCTTATTATTATCTTTATAGTAGGCTAGTTTTTATTGGGAGTGAAAATTTGGTGCAGATCAATCAAGTAGATGGAGATCACTGACGTCAGGACCACACATATGTCTCTACTTATGTTTATGGCAATCCATCAAATAGATGTTGAGAAATTTCAATCTGGACCACAGTGGTAGACCGACCGACTCAACCCGATCTCATGGGAAGGCGTATAAATAGCACAACATTTCCACATGTCATGACAACGCATTTTAGGCAACAAAACATTTAGTTATGATTTTAGGAAAAACATCATGGTCGGGCTTAAAATAAGTAAACTAACTAAAATACGGAATACACGTCACAAACGTCATTCATCATGCTCACCGCAGCAGCTTTGACTGCCGCGCTTGGATTCCACCAGGCGCACCTGCGCCGCGTTCTGACTGTCGCGGCTGTCGGAGTGTTCGCGGCCACTTTAGACAATGCTTGTGATTCCACCAGACGCAACGTAGCGTGTTTTAGATGCATCCCAGAAATGGCTTTCTGCTCTGCTCTGCTAAAAAATATGCGCCTAGAATGAAAGATTGTAACAAGACGTACGGAACACAAACAGCGGCCTTTTGGATGAAAGCCTTGTGTTTGTTGGACCGCCTAGTGTGTCTCTTTCGCTCTCTTAACTACGTCACCACAGCACTTTCCCTTTGCATTTACTGGTGTACATTGTAGTTAATGAAAAGCCTGGTGCGTTGCATACCAGTGCTAAAGGGTGCCTTGTGCGGCGGCATCGAGCACAGAGCAGTAAACAAAGACAGGATCATTTGACTTTCATTTCCAATCCCATGCAACAAGGTGTCTATTGACCTGAGAATCTTGCAGAATATTTCTTACTCTCCGGGGGAAACAAAATCAATTCCACATCAATATTCAATCGAAGGAAAAAAAAGAATAAGCAACTCTTCCATTTAGTTTAGCCACTATACTGTATAACCAAACCTCATTGTGATTATCAAAGTGTGTGTAATATACACAGTTCAGGCTACGTCGATACACAATGCTCATCACATTTCAGTAACAGTAACAGCCAGACAGACAGTACAGTGACAGACACTCTGCAGCTCCAGTCTGACACTTGGCCTATCATAATCACCCAAGTCCCAGATTGAGACTGTGAATCCTTAACTTTAATGTAAAAAAGAAAAAAACAGAATGTCACTGCTAATCAGGTGCATGGGCACAGTAGACTCAGACAGTAGACTGGCAGTGTGAAAAATTCCCTCTAAGATTTTCCTCCTTGGACATATACCGATTCAGCACATAATGACAGGTAAGGTCAAGTCAGTATAACACAAGTGACTGGCACAGGCTTCTGAAAAATAAACCAAAAAATAAACCAAAAGTGTACATACTAGGCTGTCAATTGATTAAAATATTTAATCACGGTTAATTGCATGATTTTCCATAAATTTTGTATCCATTCAAAATGTACCTTAAAGGGAGATTTGTCAAGTATTTAATACTCTTGTCAACATGGGAGTGGGCAAATATGCTGCTTTATGCAAATGTATGTATATATTTATATTTGGAAATCAATAAACAACACAAAACATTGACAGCTATTGTCCAGAAACCCTCACAGGTACTGCATTTAGCAGATTTACAGACATCTCTTTCCTAAGAGGGGGAAAAGTCTTTTTGGGCCCATTTGGCATCAACGACCGGCGCTCTTCCTGGGGGCTTGAGTCAGTCCGGCATCATCATCTATCCCATAATGCTTTGAAAGGCGCTTAACATGTCTCATATGTAGAAAATGAATAGGGTCCAAATTTTTTTGTCACACCGCATTCAGTGGCTCTTGACTGTTTTTGCGGAGCCATAACAAAATCATGCTACTTCCTCGTCCTTGTCAGATTCATTTAGGCATTTGAAAAATAAAAAAAAAACGCCCTAAACTGTTGTTGTTCTCATGAGGATGACTTCATCAGAAAACAAATCAGGACTAAAACGAATAAAAGTTCAATTAAGGCTATAGCATACTCCTACGCTGAAAACATTTTCCTTTATTCGTGTCAAGGGTTTTGACCACCTTCACAGGCTGCTGCATACACATTTTAACTGACATGTTTTATTTGAGTAATACATCACTAAAGTATAGGGCTGTAGATTTGAGCTTTCTTCATCAGATTCCCAGTCACAGCTGAGGAGGTTAGACAGCAGCCGGAATATCTTATTCACCAAATGCTGCTGCCAGAAAGCAAACCAGATAGAATTCCAGACCACAACGTCAAGGTTCTTCACCGCTGTACATGCGTTTGCTGCCTGATGAGCACACAACGTAAACACATATTTGTGGCTTGACTTTAAAAGTTCTGGTGTTGCTTGTGCTGACTTTGTTTGGTGAGAAGGTATGACTGAAATTATCAATGTTATCATCCTAGTGAGCCCATAGTAGCACACAGAACCAGCCAACCTGACCTCCACGGAGTAGGGTCACTTCAACTCCTCACAGCATGGATGTATGCATGTCAGAGACCACAACCCTTAATCCCCCCATCCACCTCTCACTCTCCCTGCCCTCCCCCTTTTGTTATCTCGTCATCATCCTCCTCTTTGCTCTTCCCTCGCTCTGCCTCTCCTCCTCCTCCTCCTCCAGCACGAGAGGCTGGTTGGACAACGGTGAGCAGAGCACGTTAACAAATTGACTGTATGAATATTTAAGCAGCCATCTGTTTTTTTTTTTGCTGCTAGTGTGTGGCTTCACGCCCATCCACAGTGACAGTTCTACGCCACCCAGGCACACGCAATCACAAACACACATAGGGATTTGCATGCATGCTTCCACACACACACACACAGAATCTACTATGCTGCTATAGGAGTGGGCTGCATGCAGAGGAAACTCTGTAGAGACGGTGAAAGATTTCACTTGTGTGGCTGTAGCTGCAGCTGAAATCCTACACACTCTGCAGAAACGGTTGCACCTAACGCAGCATTATATATACCAACAAGATCTATCTGTAATCTGAGGCATGTGACTGCACAAAACATGTCTAATGCATGCAGTCAAAATTGACAAGAACACTGTGATCCTTTAAAATCTCTAATAAAATGCTGTTTTTGACTGAGAGGATGCCAACGAGGATTTTCTTTTCAAAGGTTGATAAATGATAGCGTAATACTGCTGATCAGCTGTTACTGATGTAGTCCATACCACCCACGCACAGGTAGAGTAATGAGGAGAGGGAACTGAAGCAGACAGACTGGCACAGAAGACAACTTATATAGAGCAGCACAGCTATCCAGGGGTGGAGAGGAGAGAAAGCAGCAGCAGAAGCATTCCATTGCCTGAGGTTGAACCTCCCAGGAAGGCTACACACTTTAAATCTCAACTGACAGACGCTCACAGAGCATGTGATTGGGAGAGGTTGCTATGGGCAGTAAACAGCCCAGAGAAAAGTCCTGGGGGGCTGCAGTGCCTGAAGCCATGCAGGTCTCAGCAGTGTCTTCGTGTGGCCTCTTTCTGCCACATCTGGGCTGTGAACCTGTATGAATTTTCTCACACTAAAATAAATCCATGCCTTCCGGTGAAATCAGTCATATACTGTTGATCAGTGCTACAATAAATATGACATTAATCAACATGCATTAGAAAAATCTAAACAATATTCAGTGCCTGCTGAGCTGGGTTTATACTCCAAATGACTCAGAGTGGCAATAAATTATGAGCTGCTGCTTCATTCGGAGCTATTAGTCTGTTTGTCTTGTCTTGCGATTCATTTATAAATTAAATGTTTTGGAAACCGAATGCATTTCTATTTGGTCCTTGATCACAAAGTAAATGTTTACGGTTTATTTGTGTAATATGCTTCAGGAACATTCTGTATTAATCATTATGTATAAATGCAAAGTAATTTATTCATATATATACAGACACAATATAAAGTCAATCTCTACATGCATTGGACAGTAGAGATTGACAATCAGTCACAGGGCCATACACTATATACTTGACTAACTATAAGACAGATCTGAATGTGGTGGTACTGATTCCCCAAATTTTAGCTGATCGGGAAGAAGCCTGAGAACCAGTTACCAACCGCATAACACAGAAATATTTACTCAGAGAAACAAATCACACGAGTTCCTTGACAATGAAAAAATGCCTCCCTAATAATAATATTAATAATAATAATAATAATATACAAATACCTCTTCAATAAACAAATGTCTCTGTGATAATAAGGAAATGTGTATAAAGGGGGTTTCGATGAAAATAAAGCCATAAACAAAATAACAAAATAAAGCCTATGGGTGTTAGGTTCTCGGTAAGCAGCACAAACTCTTGCACAAATACTGATGCAGGTAACCTGGTGCAGGTCTTCTTTAATTATTAATACAAGAGGAGACCAGGCAGACCAAAAATAGCAAAAAATTGCTTAGACCTCAGAGGGTTAATATTCACTCCAGCTAGGTTTCAGAATGCTCAAAATAACCCTCAATCAGAAAAGTTAAGACAGTAAAGAAGTCTAAAAGGGCCTGAAGTCCAGAGTTTCTAGCTGACTTAAGTGGAGGAAGGATCAGAACGCCCTGGGTGTACAGTTCCCCACCTTAAGCCCTGAAGAAGGGGCGTCGTCACACCCTGATTGGTCAAGAGGGTAAATGTACCAAGCTGCTCTCAATTCTTAATTAGGAGCCGGTCCCCACACCAACAGGTGATCTGAATTACCCTCTAATCAACTCAGGGGAACTGGGACATTCAGCTAAAATGCATTGGGAAAACAGCAAGTACCAAAGAATGAGGGACAGCTTTAATAAATCCATATCATGTATGGAAATTGTTCATCATCACTGAAAAATGACTGATAATGTACAGTATAGTTTGAAATATCAGTAACTTTTTCAGTTCCTGTTCCTGCGTCTGCCATTAACAAGCTGTGAAAAACCTGAAATGTACACTGTAATACCACCAAGCAGCACAAAGTGATAGCACGGTTCATGTGACATTCACATGTTCTCCCCGTGTTAGCGTGGGTTTTCTCCGGGTTCTCCGGTTTCCTCCTACAGTCCAAAGACATGCAGGTTAGGTTCATTGTTGACTCTAAATTGCCCGTAGGTGTGAATGTGAATGTGAATGGTTGTCTGTCTCTATGTGTCAGCTCTGTGATAGTCTGGTGACCTGTCCAAGGTGTACCCCGCCTTCACCCAATGTCAGCTGGGATCGGCTCCAGCCCCCCCGCGACCCTGAACAGGATAAGCAGTTACAGATAATGGATGGATGGATGTTACATTCATGGGTTCATGTTATGACTCATGTCAGTTGGGCATGGTAAAATATGCAATATTCCATCCATTAACCGATTAGAGTCCCAGATTGAGCTAGCAGATTTTATCATCCAGAGACTACAGCCATGCTAGCAGCTCTGGGAGGCTGTACAGTACTTACAGTAGGCACAGTGGTGCTTTAACATGCTGATGTTGAGCAGATATAATGTTTACCATAGTCGGTACTTTAGTTTAGCATGTTAGCATGCTAACATTTTCTAATTAGCAATTAACACAAAGTACAGCTGAGGCTGATGGGATGTCATTAGTTTTGCAGGTATTTGGTCAT
>CAKAKR010066021.1:100747-120146 GCA_916700685.1 Adelosebastes latens
CAAAGTACAGCTGAGGCTGATGGGATGTCATTAGTTTTGCAGGTATTTGGTCATAAACCAAAGTATTGGACAAATAAAGATTTAATGGCACTAGATAAAAAAGTTTGTTGTTTGGTGACTTACAGCATGCTAGAATCTAGTCTAATATCATTCGTCAACTTTGTCTACATAAATCATTTTTATGCTTTTTGATATTGAAGTTTTGGCGGAAAAGTATACTTTGTGAATTTGATTGCAGTGTCATAGTTTAGATTACGATGGATAAGATATCTAGTATCTAGCAAAAATGTTAAGTTAATAATAAGCTCATTCATTTCAAAAACAGTTGTAATAGATTTTTTGTCCACTTGGGGGCAGCGGAACAAGCTCTAAACACAACACCTGATATATCATCACCTTATTTAAGTTACTGTGGTCAACATGTTAGCAAATAGTTGCCTATTTACACATCCAGCAGACACAGAACATTGGCATTCATTTAGAGTTGGGTGTCTGGACACCTGATGAATATTCACTCTCTTTGTAGCTCTCTCCACCAACTCCTCAATGAATAATCTTTGGCCAATCAAACGCTCCACTATGTTCACCCGCCGCAGGCATGACAGGTGTGGCGTGCGTGACCGGGGGGAAGGAAGTGATGCGGAACTAATGTTTTGACAACAGAATCTTTTTCATGGTGGAACAGTCAATAAATCCATCCATCACAATAGCAATGGTGTTCATTCAGACACATAGTCTGTAGGTTTTAGTGATATTCGGGTCGACCCAACCCCGGAGTGAAAAGCCGCGTTCTGAGTAAGTTATTAATAAGTTACATTGCGTGCACTTCCCTTCCCCTCTCTCTGTAACTCTCTTTCTCAAACACACACACACACACACACACACACACCGCCGCGGCGCTCAGCGCTTGTCTCATACATAAAGTTGGCGGTTTGCGGGTCGGGTCGGGTCGGGTTCAGTGTTTGCTTCCGAGTCGAACAAGAACAACGTGCTCAGCTGGCGGTAATTAACCACAAAACAAGTCAAGAAGAAAATATAACGAAGCCTATCTTGCTGTTGGGTTCACAGTGAATGTGGTGGGAGATGAGGAGACACCAGTGGAATTATTATTATGTCTGAAAACTCTGGCAGCTGACAGCATGAGGCCCAACAAATTAGGAAGATATTTAGAAACATTATATTGTGTCAGTTTGTTTGGGGGGTGGGGGTGGGATAGGGTGAAAGATGTCCTTCCACCAAAGGGGGAATAGAAAGGCAAAGTCCCGCCCATTCCGGTGGGCCCCATCGGACCTTATTTCGGAAAAAAATATGCATGGTAGTCAACGGCGAGAGACAAATAATTCTTTCATCCCATTTGAATTGCGTCATGAATCACACATATGATGTTTGTAAAGATCATTTTGCAAGTCAAGAAAGTCTCAGTTTGTCGTAGTATCATTTAGTTTTGTGTGAAACCGCTCAGTGAACTACATCTCTCGTCTCACACAACATACGTCACCAACACCAGCTAGCTATAGCTATGTTCAACGCACAGATGAAACGTTATATAACGGGATCAAACATTTTTTTTGTCTCTCTCCGTTGACTACCGTTCATATTTTTTCCCGAAAGAAGGTCCAATGGTGGTTCACTGGAAGGGGCGGGACATCGCCTCTCTATACAGCTACATTGTACTGTTGGTATGGTGTCGGTATCAAACTTCAAAAACGTATATTCGGATTGGTGTGTTCAGACAGAGAGGGAAAAAATTTCGCCTTGCATCATTTGTGTGAAGTTGACCCCAAACAGCCAATGTACCAGCTGTACGTCACCTTTTGCCACCCCCCAAGCAAATTTCTTTTCTTTTCATAGACTTTGTATGCAACCTGCCAGCTCTAAAATTTGCTTCACCTTCTGTGTGAACACTCCATAATTTGTGAACTCTCTCTAGTCGTAATAACAGGAGGTTTTCCTGTTCTTTCCATTCTGCCCACATTGTATGAGCATATGGGAACATCAGCATTGGAAACAACTTCATCTAAAATCCCATGCAGGCCATAACAGCATGGATTAACCCGGGCAACATAATAATATACATGGAAATGGGTGTGTGTAGCGCAAGGGAGTGAGTAATGACATGCCTATGCTCTGTGGCCATGAACAACTCTCTCCCATGATAAAACAAGTTTATAGCTGTCATATGCTGCTGTGGAAGGTGTATACAGGGCTGTAAAATGCAATGCTCATGGGGGAGAGGACAGTAATGAAAAGCACCATGAATGGTCTAGGCTGTGTACATGGGAAATCAGAGCAGAACATACTGGAATACGACTGGGGAAGCACTCCATCCTGCAAAAAAAACTACATGTAGTCATTTAACCAATGATTTAGGACACTTCTTAAGAAAGCTGTTTCTAATGTAAATCAACTACATCAATTTCATTAAGTGTTGTTAGTGGAGTGACCTTCCCTTTTCTGCTTGCCGTTAAGGTGCTGACGTTAGTTTCTATTAAATTCTGAACACAAATTGCATTGTAAAACATGACTTTTTAAAGGTTTGCCATTTTTACAGTAAACGAGAAGGCAATTCTTGCTCATGTCTCCTCATAGATGGATGGATCCATGGAGGAATGGAGGGATGAATATTCTTGCTAATTTCCAGCGCTGCCCTGTTTGACATTAGGTTTCATGCTGTAGTTTCACATTTAACAGCTCCCATATTATACAACCACACCAGCTCCACTGAGGGTTAAATATACAGTTATCATTATGTATTGTATGTTTAATCTTTTTTCTGGATCCATATTGCCTCACCTTCTACATCTACTTACGGTATGCATTTCCCACAATGCCTTTTGAGAGTCTCAGGGCGATGCGTACACACAAAAAAACAATCATGCACCATTTCCCACACATAAACTGGTATTTATAAAAGAAGAATGTGTGGTGAGAATTTGCACACATACTTCAGACCAGCGTACACATGGTTCTATCTGAGACAGCTGTGGGTGATATGATAAGGTGGACATTAAATACGGGGTGAGAGACTGAACCTCACATTAACATTGTTTATTTATGTTGTTAACCAATTTCACTGATTGTCATAATTGTGCAACACGATCTGAACAGGCAGAAATCCTGATATGAAAACAGATGTTTCAGTGAGTTTCTATGCCCATTTACGGCTAACTGCGGGAGTGGAAATGAGGCACATGCACCCATTGCGTCCACAATGATTGAGATTTATAAAACAGAATCAGGCGTACGTGCAGCTTCATAAATCTGACGAAATGAACGAACGTGCATGCATATTTCTTTCTTGTGCCTGCACACAGCTTTAATTTGTGTATCTACAGTTTTATGCATCTGGCCCCAGGTGTGTAATTGTTGCGTCCTGCTGTGTAGGTAGAGGGAACAGTAAGAACGGCACTGACACCGAGTTGAACTGCAGCTGCACTAGAAATGTCTCAACCTGATTTGACCTTTAATTGGTATGCATGCTGTTTACATGTTACCTGTTTGATACACTGGCTGAGTATCTCAAACATAATACAGCACTGTGTCTTAACCCATTTGTGCCCGTGACCGGAATCTTTTAAATTTCCAAATCTGAAGAAATTTTCAAAATCGGTCAAACCTGCAAAGTGAGTTTTTCTTACTGCTTTTTTAAAAAATGGTAGAAAATGCCCTCGAATAAGCAGTAAAAATGTAGGGATTTTTATTATTTACACACATGCCAGGGACTCCTATCTAGATATTCCATATAAATACATATTGCACAGACTATTATGTCATACAGCAGGTTTAAACATTGGCTTGAGGAGCCATTCTCCATTAGTTTCAATGGGTTTCAATGCACTTTCAGGAAATATTTCTGTTTACTTCTATTAAACCTCAGAATTTGCTTTTTTGAGATAACTAGGCCTACTGACTCTCAAATACATATAGGAACCCCCCTCTCTCCCAGTCTCTCTCTCTCTCCACACACACACACACACACACACACACACACACGAGAGAAACTTGCATAAACCAATAGGGGCACGGAGAAACTATTACAAATGCATTACATTCTCCCTGTATTACTAGTCAATCTCAAAATAATTAGGCTCATACAAATGTGATGCATACATTAAACCACAAACTTCATATAAAATGTATTGCATCACTGAGGGGGATAATATAGGTGGGTGCCTCAGCCATTCTGTGACTTCACCTGTTCCTTACTTGTTATGGAAGGTTTTGAAACATTTATTAATAAGTGTGACTCTGCATTTGAGGCAGAGCACCACTGCTCGCTTAAAGAAGTGAGCACAGGCCTTCTGTCTGACTTCAGGCTCAGTTAGCATAACGTAAGAAATGATAATCATTTAAGAAGCTCTCTTAAAGGTACAGTGTGTAGGATTTGGTGCCATCTAGGGGTGTGGTTGCATATTGCAACCAACTGAGTACCCATCTGCTCACTCCTCCCCTTTTCATGACCTCAGTAACGTGAGCCGCCGAGTGCAAAACCGTGGTAACGGCGTTTGCCATGCTCAGAGGCCATCCTTACCATAATAACACAACGTAAGGAGCGAGGGAAGATGGCGGGCAATACCACAGTTTCCACTGTCGGAGAACTACGGTGGCCTTCGGGTAACGTAAAAACTTGAAAGACTCTCTCTAGGGCCACTGTAGAAACATGGTAGAAACAACTCTTTGAGGAGGACCCGCTCCTTATGTAGATATGAAGGGCTCTTAGATTCAGGTGATTATACACTAATGAAAACATAGTTATGAAATAGATCCCCCTGAAATGTTACATACTGTTCCTTTAAGTGCACTATCTTGTACTACATGTTTTCTATCCAGTGGTCGGGTTCAAACGGGAGACCTTCCAGTCACAAATGATTACTACCCATTAGATCCCACCCCCAGTATTTTCTCAGGCCACACCATTTATCTTGAGAAAAAGAAGAACGCGTCTCCTCGTCATGCTGAAGGATCCACGTTACCACCGCCCCGATATCTTTTGATCTGCACATTAAAGGCACTTTTATATTCGTGCTCATTACGATTCTGACCTTGCCCAAGGACAGACTGTTCAATCCAATCTCCATAAGTCGGCTGCTTGGAGGTGAACATTATGAGCAGCCATTTAAATACAACTCCCCCCATCCCCTTTCCTCGTCAAGCACCCTCCGTCTCCACCACCACCACCTCTTCTCCCGGTCGAGCCAACAACTCCTGGTGATGGATTGGGCCCCATTGACTTCACAGACGCTCTCAACACTCATAGTTTGTTACCATTTAACGGTCACGACGAGCGATGCGATTGGAGGGCGGCAGGATGGCGAGATAGGGAGGGGAATGAGGAGGACGGCTGGGGAATGGAGAGAGAGAGTTATCATGAGTGTGGAAGAACAACACGTGCACTGACTGATAGAGCTGAGATGCAGGATGCTGCCCTACCAGTGGGTGCTGATCATGTTGAGTGTATAGTCTGGATAATTGGGTAAGCCTTCTGGCAGGCCTGGGAGTCAGTGAGCCATCACTGTCAATGCACCAATCAAATCCATCACTCTCTCTCTCTCTCTCTCTCTCTCGCTCTCTCTCTCTCTCTCTTACCCATCAGTTCTTAGTCTCACTCATCCTTTCTTTTTCTCTCTCACTCACACACACACCAAGATATTTTCTCCTCCCTCTCCCTCTCTTGCCCCAGGCTGAAGCTGGTTTGTGACTGGTAGATTGGGTGTGTTTGAGTTGTTACAAGGTCAGATTGGTTTAAGCACAGCAAGAGCTCGGCAACACTCATTTGCCGACGGTGCCGCTCAAATGGCAGCAGCTTGTGTAACTTTCTGTGTATTTCGTGTTGTTTCTAATCGCCGTGTTTTTACCTTATTTTTAGCTTGTCTTGTTAATAATAATAATTTTGCGTTCTAAACATTTTCTACTGGTTCTCCTCGTGTTTTTTTTTTTACACTTTTTCTTACCGTGGAGTCACGTTGACAAGACCAGAGGGCTGTTGTTTACCTCCGCAACCATCATCCCATCCAAGTGCAAAACTGAGCGCTTCAGGCGCTCCTTTGTACCTGCTGCTATCAGACTATACAACAGCAGTGTAGAGCACAGACTATACAGCTTTACTATACCATATATTATATTATATGCACCTTTTCCCACTATACTATATCTCTTATCCCATACTATATTGAAATGATACCTCTTATCATTTATTACCAGTCATGACAGCGAGGCTGGTATTGTTTTAAGCATTGTTTTTATGAGCAGGCCCCCATTTTGTTTGTATCATGCACAGACACAAGGCCACACCGTTAACTGGTTTGGAGCGAATAAAGGCTGCGTAGTTTCGTCAGAAGTTGGTGGTATGGGTTACGCTTTATGCATGGTTGTAATCCACCAGTAAACAGAGTAGAAGAAGTAGAGGTTGCGAACCAGAAACAAAACAAGTTGCCTTGGCCAATCCACGAGAGAAAATGGAGAGAGGTCTTCAGGAATTTGTTTCAATTGGGCAAGTTTCTAATAGTTATTTCATGTCAGCTAGTATTAGTCATGTTTCATGCTGTCTGGAGACGAAGTCAATATAAATATATATCCTGGAAGATGCCAACAGCGGAAACAGCTGATCAGTAGTGTGAGTTAAATGTTCCCTACTTCAGAATTTATTCAGCAAAGAAGTTTCCATATTCAACAAAGGCAAAAACCACATTATCGAATTTTGACGTTTCCATACAGCATCTCTAATTTGATACTTCAAAGTACGTGTAAAAATGTGTGAATGGAATCACGGCTAGTGATTGGTTGTTGCTTTGGGAATGACGTGATTCCTTTTGGGTGCAAAGACTTGCAAAGAAACTCTACAAATGACAACCCATCTAAAATGAATTCATTTTCCGAACTTACTGGCATGATTTAAATTAGGTCGGTTAGAGATTCATAATGTCTGTTTTAATAAATGTTTAGTTAATTGCCCGTTCTATTTCTAAGTGTTGAAAAATGAAAAAATTAAATGTTTTGCATTGGCGATGCTATTTTTGTCTCGTTATAGTGTGATTTTACTGTAATAATTCTACAGTGAACTTTCTGACTTGTTATGGCTATTTCTTGCCGTGTCCCTGCAGTTCTTCTCCCTTTTTGACTGATGTTTGCCAGGAGAATTAAGCAGGCCTCCCATTAGCATGTGTTGAGTCTCCTCCTGCTTGCCTCAAAAGACACACACTAGATCATCTTGACCTAAATATCCCAGCATACTGTATCTGCCAGCAAACGGAGGCAATAGAACTAATGTGTGTCTTGTCTGGGTTATATCACGAAAAATGAGATGAGATTTTATACTTGAATTAAATGCTCAGAATCAGAACTGATCACTTGTGGTTACGACTGGTGAAAACAGGGTCAGAGGGAGTGGTGAAGGACTCAAAATCAGTGTTGGGGGGGTTGCAGTACTCAGATTACTTTTTTTTAACTTTAACGTAACGCAGTAGTTTGTAATTCAGGTAATCAGTTATTTAGTTACGTTTTCAAATAAGCAATCTGTTAGAAGAACATGACAGTCAAATGCTAATTGTGGCTGAGAGATAAGCATTTAGTCCAGTCAACCCAGGAGAAAGTGCCATAGTAATGTTTCATAGTTTTTGTTGGTCATAATATCCTCTTCTATCATATATCAAAAGTATACCTTTATGGATTTAGTGGAATCCATATTATAGGCATATTTGTTTTGACATGTTAGAGTGAGGCGGTCTGGGTAAAATGGTGTTAATATTGGAGGGTCTATGTACACCTATCCAACATATTTGGTGTCTTTTCCTAAGTTTTTGGGAGTCAATCTTTATATAAAAAAAAAATTTTTTCAGAGGATATTCTAATGTATAATTCTGTACCTGTATTTGGTGTACCACTTCCCAATTTTTGGGCCAAATTTTCCACTCAAAGTTTGTGCCACTCTGCTCCTATGGGTGTATCCATCCACATCTAAACTGGGTATACACTGTCCCAATATATCACTGTAAACACAACTATGCAATTTCAATAATATTAATAATACATAATGAAAGCAATGTGCTCATTATAGACACTTAATAAAGCATTTTTGAGTTTCAAAAGATTGTACCCCCCCAGCCCTTAGCAGTGGCACATGATGCACATGATGCTCCTGCCCTGACTTTCCCTAACCTATTCGATTAACATTTAGTAAACCAAATAGATCGGTTTTTGGTGGGTCGCCAGGAGTAGTGCCGATTAACGTTGGTCCTCTCCTCCAACTCTTCTCCATCAGTCAAATTGATGCATTTGGTCGTATAAGCGCATGGACACAATGAATAGGACATAGAAACTAATTTGCAACTAATACTCACTCATCTGCACTTACAGTCAGGCTAAGGTATGTATAGGCCCACAGTATTCATCATATCATATGTGTAAAATATCAGAAATGAAAGTGAAAATAATCACACTTTTTGTCTAACTATAAAAAAAAATGCAGATTATTTCTGTGTATCATTAGATAATTCTGATGTTTGGACACATACCAGATGGTTATTAACCATTGCTTGGTGTTCAGTCTTTTGATGGTATGGTCATGATTTAGCTACAGAAATCTGTTTGCCCTTCATTGATTTAAAAGGGAAATTCCTACCTTGGATGCCCTAATGCGTGTATATATCATCAATCTTTGATGTTGAATGCATGCCAGGAATGATATTGGGATAAGTGTTTTAATTTATGCCTTTGATGGTGTATCCTTGAGCTGGCTCCTAAATTCTCTATATTTCTCAAAGTGAATTTAAACAACCTCCAAAGAACTGGACTGAAGTTGTTCACTTCAGCTGTTTGTTGTAGAATAAAGCTTTATTAATACTACATAGTCTTTTACAAAAGGTCCGTATACCTAAATGACAACACAGGCCAGTTATCAGTGACATCCAGACTCAGGGTCTACAGCCATGATAGCAGCTCTGTGAGGCTGTAGGGAGAAGAACATGCCCTTATCTCCATCGACGGTACTACAGTGGAGAGAGTCAGCAGCTTGGCGAAAGAGGAATATTTTCCCGTTTGAATTGCGCCATGAATCACACATATATTTGTCAATTTAATAGATCATTTTGCAGTTAAGAAAGTCAGTATAATTGTTTTTTACCATATTCACACAAGTACAGCTCAGGCTGATATGAATGTAGTTAGTTTAAATTGAAATACTGACCCGATGATGGCGCTAAATGAGAAGCTAAGGGGTCACCAAAGTGATTACAATTCATCCCGAGGAGGACATTCTGTGTTTAGCAAATTTCATGACAATCCATCCAAAACTTGTTAAGATATTACACTAAAAACCACAAATGTCATACTCATGGTAGAGGAAAAGTCAGAAGGACACATTGTCTGGGAATCATGCGCTTGAAGTCTATGAGGAAATGAGCCTACTTCTCACTTGATTTATTACTTCAGTAAACATTGTAAACATGAGTTTATGGTCCCAATCGCTAGTTTCAAGTCTTCATCAATACAGCGTGATGTTCATTTAGTAAATTATGGTCCCACTTAGAGTCAAATAGACCATAAAGCAGGGGATGCTTTAGGGCGGGGCTACCTTGTGATTGACAAGTCGCTATCACGGCGTTGTCCGGTCTGGAAGTTGTCCATAAATGGTAAATGGACTTGCATTTACATAGAGATTTTCTGGTCTTCCAACCACTCAAAGCGCTTTACACTACATGTCAACATTCACCCATTCACACACACATTCATACACTGATGGCAGAGGCTGCCATGCAAGGTGCCAACTTTGCCTATTAGGATCTGATCTAAATACTCATTCACGGACAATGGCTCAACCTTCGGGAGCAATTTGGGGTTCGGTATCTTGCTCAAGGACACTTCGACATGTGACCGGATCAGCCGGGGATCTAACCACCGACCTTCCGATTGGTGGATGACTTGCTCTACCCAATGTTTTCGTTAGAACTTTAACCCTTTCACTGTATGTTTTCAGTGCATGAAAGCTAACTGTAACATTTTTGTCGCCTAAAAATGTCTTATTCAGCGTTCAGTTGTACTTAGCTCCACCCTCTCCTGTCACTTTTGACACGTAGCGCCCACCCTCAGGTTCCCCTGCAGGTTAACACTGTTAGCTCTGTCAGCACTCTTGTCATTGTTCACACTATTGGTGCTGTTAGAACCATTAGCTATACTAGCCACCAGCTCAGCCATCGCCATGTTGAGCCGTTTCAATCACAGATATGCTCTGAATTTCTAATTTAGCACCTTTAAATAATGCTAAATCGTTATTGGTGCACAAAAGTTCCTGACATCATCTTTCCACTCCAACACTGTGAGAAAAGCACAGACAAAAACACAAATATCTCATGTGTGTTCATGGTCGAACCCATCGCTCATAGTAAGAAGCTGTCTGAGAAAATAGGTTTTCGGGGCAGAGAGCCAGAGAGCAGCTCGGACTTAGCCGTACATGAACCCAACGCAATGAGTTGGGTGGTTGTTCTACCGTCACTACAAGTGAGCCTTTTTCTGATCATATGTAGTCATTTGATTCAATGTTAAAGTAAATAGCACACCTGCACTGTTTTGGTATGTGTACAACATTCCTGTAGCATAAAGCCTGTTAGGAGGAGTGCAGTTTCTCTTACTGAACATCTTGAATCAAACCACAAATCATCAAAACAGCTGCCTGCAGTCATTCATCACACGCTGCCTCAAACTATCCGTCTTTCATCCTGAAGGCTTTCTGCGAAATTTGGCAATAATATTGAACATGTGAGTGGAGGTGTTCCGTCATAATTAGCTGGACTGCTGCAGGATTCAGATTATCCACATGGAAGACTATAGGTGCCGTTTCACGTGTTCGTGGTGCTGTTTTTAGATGTCTGACGAGTGGATGACGCACATCGAAAGATCCCCCCCTCCACCTCTCGAACTCCTCAACTCACCCTGCAAGCATCACTGAACTAAAATAGACAGACTCAGATGTGTGCAGACGCTGCTATGTATATGTCAATAACTGATGTAGTTCTTATTTTTTTTCTTCATTGACAGTGTTAACAAAAGAGAGACAACAGAAAGTCTACCGGTGCCTGCCAAGGGCCATGAATACAAATGCAGTATGTTCTAAGCGATATGCATTTTCAATGAATGCAGATACAGCTGAACTAAAGCAACATTTTACCCAGTAGTTTATTCTGTCCTTGGTGGGAATATATCAGATATATGATTTAAACCATCACGGGACACTGACGAAACTCTCCAGTAAAATAAAAATTTGAAATCAAATTTGAAAAGGAAATACAATCGGAATTTCTTATTTCTTTTTATGTATCTTGTTAGGTGTAATGCCTCCTGAGACAAAATGAAAGCCCAAGTACAGACAAATGAAAAGAACAAGTGAAGGAAATTAAAAACATGGACAAAACAGCTCATAAAATACAAATCAATATGAACTGTTTTTAATTATTCTTTGATGTGCATGGAGAAGCCACTCAAATCTTTACACCCCATCGGCTCCTTTAACTCTGGAAACTCAACTTATTATAATAATGTTTATGATATAATATTTACCGACTATGTACTCTTATATACAAGATACAGTTAATGCCAACATTAAATTATCCATAATTCATCTGTAATTAGCAGAGGAGTTATTCATGTGAAACAACTTGTACTTCTTGCATCATTATTTCCTCTGGATATAAAATTTGAATTTGTTCCGAATATGTTCAGATTTCAAAGACAGATGAGTCTTATCATTGATTCAGATCACTGGGCTACACCAGAGACTGCTACACTCAAAAGAAAACCTCCTCAATGGTTTGATTGTCTTCTATCCACCTGTCAATCATGTGATAACCTGGCTAAACTGCCCTTGGGTCTAGAGAGTGAGTTGGCCAATTACTATGTAAATTCTGCCAAATTACCATACATTCCCATCAGTGGCGTCTAGCTGGGACCTGCACCAATAACAGACCTTAATATTCCAATAATATTTTCTACTTCTTTAATATATTTTTAGCTTCATGGCTGAACTGATTGCTCCCAATGGATTCATATAGAGTTCTATTGACTCTGTTGCTGCTGTACATCAGTTTTACCATCAGATGAGTTGTGCAGCATTATAAATAGGACTTAAGTTCTCAAGCTAAAACTAATTTGTCATTATTTGAACTGGTGTAAATTGATGTTGTAGGAGCCGCATTTAAGTTCATTAATAATTTATTGATTTTCTGCATTTGTGTTTACAAGTATGAGCACCCTCCATAGGCACAAGTCTATAAGTTGGTGCGCATGACGCATGGTGAGGAGAGTACGGGTTACAGCAGATACCGTCACTGACCTCAGCCTCAGCGGATAAATGAAATCTGCAACAGTTAAACTGGACACTGAAACAGCTGTCTGCATTTTATTTTCACATTAATTTAGTTTGTCAATAAATTTTAAGCAACAGTGAACGGTGAACACTCTCTCTGACACTCTTTATGTGGTAAAAACAAGAAAATGGAATAGTGGTTAAAGGAAAAACCCAAAGTTTTCTGCCTCTGCCGATATCTTGAGTTAATAATTAAATATATTATACACATTCTGATCTTAAAGTAATAGTTGGACATTTTTGGGAAATGCACTTTTCTACTGAGAGGATCCATTCTCATGTCTGTACGCTAAATATGAAGCTAAAAACCAGCAGGAGATTATCTTATTTTAGCATTAGGACTGGAAACAAGGGAACAGTTAGACTCCGTCCAAAGGTTACTTACAAAGAACGACAGATGGTTCATCCAATCACCTGCCAAGTATTTTTTTAAAGAACCTGCCTTTTTCCACTTCCCAATGGCGGCTTATCAGATGATTCTGAATAACAAACCATCTGGTGTGTCAGGTTACTATTGACCCGCAGTGCTCTAAAGCTGAATCGATTTGTTGAGAGACTAAAATTTGATGATCGATTAATCATTTGACAATCCATTATGCAGTTTCTGAGATATTTTAATCAGGACCGAAGCGGTGGACTGACTGACCAAGACTGACATTGCATCCCTAAATTCATGCAGCTAGCATGGCTTAAATGATATAATCGTGCACAATGTCACATCTATCAAAGCCTGATATCTTTCCACACATTTGTGAATCAAATTAACCGGCTAAAAAGAGGACGCTTGATTGTTACATGGCAAATACACACTATGGAGAATAAGCACTAGGCCTGCCTACACTTGTAAACAACAGTGCAGAACAGTACAGCTCATGCAGAGCAGCATCTTCAGTCTGCTATGAAAGCACCAAGAAAATATGGCAACTGAACTTGGTAGAGACCAATGACTGGAGTATAGGCAAGAGAGGTGGCCAAGATAACAGAAAAAAAAGGTCTCAAGACCGTTCTTGAGTACTGCAGCAAGAGACGTAATATAACAACAAAAACACCTTCTAGTGACCTATTTTTTTTCTAATGACGAATCAATTAAAGCAGGTCGTGATGGTGTTGGAGAACTAACAGGGTCACTTGGCACATTGATCCAGTTTCCTGTTGAGAATCGTGCCTTGTCTGCACATGTCTGATGTCTTAGGGGAGCAATTGGCACAGTGGCAAAGCACGCGGTACATAACCATGTGCTAAAGCCAGAGGGATTCGCAGCTTCAGCTGTGCAATGACCTACTTACCTGTGTGACCCGCTTTGCTTTAAGTTAAAAATGGATCACACAGATGCCCTGAGAAACCGGGAGGAAAGGAGGAGTGCTAACATGGATATGAAAAATACCAGTTGAAAAATCATTTGTAGACAGAGGTAGGACACTAACACATTAAATTAATTTCTCCAAGCATTTGTGTAGGGGCATAGCTGCAATGCTAAATATCTGGCTTTCATCTTTCTTCATTTGTATTTAAAAGGAACACTATTTCTGTACTGGGCAGCTGCTCTCAGTGAAAGTGTGAAACTGTGTTTGACTTTCCCTGGATACACTGCAAAATGCCCTATCAAATTTAAGAAACATTTTAGATATGAGCATTATTTTACGTGAAAAAAGCAAATTTGCTGCCAGTGCAGTAAATGATTTTCAATTGTTAAGATCAACTTCAAAGTTTGATCCGGTTTGGGATGATAAACATTCATGACACTAGTTAGTAAACCTTGCTACATTTTAAGCTTGCTCTATTTTAAGCTACATCGTGATGTGCGATGAGAGTATTCTAGGTGGATAGCAGCAGCCGGATAGTGTACAGGCTGGTTGGATCGGAGGTAATTTAAAATACAAAACAGTGACGTTGCCAGATGGCAGCCGCTCGCTGTCTGAAAGCATCTTAAAGGGACAGTTCAACCCCAAAATCAAAATAACATATTCTTCCTCTATCTTATCTCTGGTGCTATTATCTAGATTGTTTTAGTGTGAGCTGCCAAGTGTTGGAGACATCGGCCATACAGATGTCTGTTTTCTCTCAGATATAATGGAACTAGACGGCACTCGACTCGTGGTGCTCAAAGCACCAAAAAAAACAAATACATTTGAAAAAGTCAACAACAATGTCTCTTTCCAAAAGTCGTGACCCGGTTATTCATGAAAATCCCCAGACTTTGTTGTGAGCAGTTTCATGTAGGAACTATTTTCTTTCTACCGAACTACACCCGCCAACCGTATCACCGCGCAGAAGGAAGCGTGCGTTTATAGCTTACCAATACTGCTAGCTCCACTGAGCTAACTAACATTACAGCTCAGCCGAGGAGGACGCCATTAATGTTTACATATTGCGGCGTCAGGAGCACGAGGAAAATTATTTAATTTTTTTGATTTTCGGGTCAACTGTCCCTTTAAGTCTTGTTAGTCGTGGTTATTGACAACATTTTTATTTAGACGAATAATAAAAAAATAAAAAAATACATCCACAGAGCCAAATGCAGAATAAAGCATTGATTTTCCTAAAAAAATATATTATGATTGTGAATTAATCATTTTTAAATGAATGTTTTGTTTATCTCTGTAGAATGAAATGATCCAAGATGGCGCCGCGAGTGGCAGCCTCTGTACACAATTTTTTTTAAATATGTAAATATCATCTGTCACTGCCAATATAAATCCTACATGCTGTGCATACAGTATATAGACATGTATACATGTACAAACTTACATAATCATCAAGTCCATGTATATCCATTCAGTAATTATTTTTTTTGCACTAGTTGTATTGTTTACACTTAAGAACACTTTATTATATTGTTGCTCATTGATGCTTTATATACGTATATATAATATCTATCAACATCTCAGCAGCTCTAGTCTCTACAAGGTAAACACTGCAAAAAGTGTCTATATCCAGCCTTAAAACCTTATTTCTCAGAACGATTTCTATAAAGTATGAGTGTACTTTTAAATACCACAGTACACTGCAGTCATGTTTCTTGAGAAATGAATTGTAAACTGTCTTGTCTTGGTAAAAAAAGCTATCTTTGTATGTATGTATGTAACAAACTTTCTAAGTATGATGTATGATTTACTGTGACGACACAACTCTTCATCATCAGTTTATATGCAGATGTTTGTGTACTATGTCAGATTTGAGGCATACATTAGGCGTGTAGCATTTTGTGTCAAGAGTTCTGCAAATTCTGTTGAGAAAACTAAGCCGAAGCAATCGTAAAATACTGTAACGCTTTATCAACTGTTCCTCCTCGTCAGTGCTTCAGAGGAAGGTCTGCTTCTTCATATACATGTACCCAGACAAGATCTGTTTAGCATATAATATGCTGTTCAGAGTTAGACAGGCTTGCTCCATGCCGGACTCACTTCCATTTCACTTTGGAGTGAATCAAGTCTTCCCCCAGTTTGATAAACTTTCCTCCAGGCTCAACAAGTGCCTCTGTTCTCTTTAAATTAGTTACCCAATACTCCCACCTAGTGGTTCAATATCTGCTCTGCAGTTTTAAGAAAGTTCTCATCTAAGGTTGTCTTTGTGCCTTGCTTACTATGTACACATTTAGCTAAATTATAGAAGTATATTCATGGAGGGGTATTAACTGTAGGCCTATAGCCTACATTAAGGACATATTGAGACTGTAACGCCCCAAATAATTCACATTAATTCAATATCATGTGAATTCCTAATAGTCCATGAGCCTGACCCCCAAAATATGTCCGTTATGCCAATTTGGAGGGACCATGTCTCATGGTGATTTTTTTAAAGGTCTATGTCCGTATAGTGTTGAAAAATGTATGATAGCATTGCAGCAATGGTAGCTTTCTATGTGCTTCATCATTCCATCATTACAATTTTTCCATGTTTTTTTGCCATTTTACATAAAGATACAATATAAAAGAGGATAACAACACAGAATATCATGAACTCATATATCATTTTAAAGCTTAGACCAGTGGTTCTCAAATGTTTTTCACCAAGTACCACCTCAGAAAATATTTGGCTCTCCAAGTATAGCTACCACCATTATGACCGATGTTAAAATACAGTAGCGTAGGCCTATAACCTAATCAGCAATGCACAGTTCACGCAGGAGGCAAATTTATTCCTAATAAGAATATTACTTATTGTTGACTTTTGTCAAAGGGGTAGCACTAGAACTGGCACTTAAACTCTTCCACACAACTCTCATACTACGCAGGGGGCAGCCTCTCACACTAAAGGCCTGCACGATATGAGGAACATCTGCCATGTGCGATAACACTGTTCAATATTGCAATGACGATATGACTTGCAATAAATAAACAAATATTGAAGTGTGCATATTAGCTATACATATACATATACTGTATTTTATAACTAGGCTAAATGTCGTTTCAAGAGCAGCAACAGTAATGTTTACAACAGCAAAGTCACCATGTAAACTTCTTAATATCTCACTGGAGACAAATCTAAAATGTTAATAAAATAAATCATATTCCTGACATGAATATACTAAGTGAAGTTTATAAAGACTGAAGAACACAGACATCAGTCAGTATCAGTCCTCCGTCCTGTCCTCTGTCCTAAGATATGTGACAAACTAACCTAAACAGTAAGACTACATAGTGTACTGCCAGCTTTAGTTTTAGCTGGTGTAGCCGAGGGTGACGTTGCTCCTATATACTTTATGAAGATAATAAATTAATAACACGGAGGCTCCCAGCCTACAGCGCATCACGCCTTCCGTTCCTTCACAATAAACTCCCCGAACACAAACACTGGATCACTGCTTACTAGAGGGAACTAAAGTCAGTCAGAACTCAACTAAATAACCTACACATGTCTACAGTTAGCTGCCGAGCTAACGCGCTGTGCCTGTCTAAAGCGGCGGTGGATGAGAGACTAGGCCTACATGTTTAACCGTTTCATTGTGTTAATGCTTGTTGAACGGGTGTAATGATAACGTATCTTGGCTTTACACTTGAAGAGTTTTATTGAACTTATTACAGTAATGAGTAGTTGTAGCCGTCTCTGCCGCGGCCTCTCTGATCAGCTCTTCACTGACTGACTGCGCTGTGTGTTGATGGAGTGGAGACACTGAGGTCAAGACAGTGTAACCTTTGACCTCTAACGCTGCAATGGGGCAAATTCTGAATGTCACTGCAAATGCCCTTATAACTAACCTCATATTGATCGGATGTGTCCATGGATAGTTCCAGCATAAAGAGCACAAAAAGAGCTTTAAAATGATATATTACATGAATAACAACAATAACAACATTTCTTATGAGAATAAACAAAACTTTGTGCAGTTTGTATCTGGTAGAATGTTCAGCACTTTGCATTGGATTCTGTTATTGGGGCAGTTTGTAAATGGCTTTCTTAGCAGCAGAAACACAAAATAATACAAGAACTCAAAAAACCTTTCCTAAGAAATTAATTCTCTACCAGGTTTATCCATTATTTTATATTTTCCCTCTCATCATGTTACAAATGATGAGGGCCCCTATTCAGTAGCAATGGGTTATACTGTAGTCCAGGTGATATAAAACAGTCATGTTACACACAGGGATCACCCATAATTCCAAGAATCAGAATCAACCAAAACAAAGCTAATGATTAAAAAGGGAAACAATATAAAATTTGAAAACAACCAAATGGAGTTACAAGCACATCATTTAGGTTGATTTGAAAGAGTTTTCAGAATTTCCTTGATGTAACAAAAAACAGGTAAGCAGATCTTGGCAACTAAGAATTCAGCTCAAATAGTGCGTCCTAATAAGAATAAGTCTTTCTTACATTGAGAGGATCTTACATTAGGGGTGACCTGTGGTTCAACTTGGACTTGAACCCGTCTCAGAGAGACCAACACAGAAAAAACATCAAACAAATGGCTGGATTTTAATCAGCATATGCTCTGGTTTATTGAGCAGAGTAAAAGAGTACTTAAGTTTAACTGTCTTCCTTTCCAGTTGCTCAAAACAAAAGCACATAATCAAAAAAAATGATTGAAAACTCAAAAATGTATCAGGGGTTTGATAATGATAACAGGCAAAAATCCTATAGAATTGATTTTTTTTAGGGATTTATCTAACTCTAGTTTATCTAAGTCTAGTTCAAAATGTTCTTGAAGTCCAACGCAAGTGTCCAAAATGGTGTATATCATCTATTTTAGCAGTCATTGGGGGAACAGATCTCTTGGAGTCTTTGTGAATTAGCACAGGTCTTACATAATCATGTCATAACTTATCTACTGATTTAATGTATCCTATTGTGTTTTTCATATCACATTCAATGCTCTGTCACCTCATAGGACATTGTCAGTAGCGATAACAAACTGCCATCCTCAGCTAGGCTCCCTTTTTGATGGCAGCATCGTCAACCTTTAGCGCATTTGAAACAGATGATATAATAAAAAGTTGAGACAGGGAAAATAAACCTGTTGCAGAAATTCACTGTAAATTGCAGATACAGTTTTATTGGCCCTTTTTTCACTGGTAACCCAGTCCACGTCGACTGAAGTGGCAAAAGAGAGGGACGGTGATAGACAGACAAATGAACTGTTAACAAAGAAGACAAGAAACAATTAGTTTAACTACTACGAAACAATGTGTTCCAAATACACAACAACATAAAAAGTTAATAAAACAAACTAATAAAAGAATATACCGTACATTTTTCTGGCTTTAAACTACAAGTAAGCAAAACATACTAATGCTGGCTGCGATTTACAGAACAGAAGCCACTACGCATATGTGACATCTTACGGAGCTGCCCCACTGTACACGACCAGATTGCAACAAAAAAAAACAGTATACATTTTTTGACAGCTTTCTTTTCCTCATTAGTTTATGCCATAATCATCCATCTGACAGAAAACGGTTTTATACGGTTGCTTTTTCTTAAATAAAACACCCTTATGTGGAGCTGGTAGAGAAGGGGGCTTGTAGGATGGACAAGCGACTGACGGGGTTTACAAGGGCGGACGTGGGTTTATGTAAATTGGTCGCGTACAGTGAAGCTGCACCATTA